>JASGAU010410022.1:0-36977 GCA_030220045.1 Australoheros facetus
ATATCTCAATTTACTAATACGTCTAGTCATAAATCAATTTCAGATATCTGGAATGTAAGTGAGGTGAAACGGATTTTATGTTAAAACGGCCTGCCATATACCCTTTGCCCAAACGTACTTCCAAACACTTTCTCATAGATAATAAAGACTTGCTTAAAGTGTTTCACAGTGACGTCAAAATGCCGCCGTTTCATTGTATAACATTAGTTTAACGCTGCTGTACTATCAACCCATTGTTATTAATAAAGTAAAAAATAAAATTAAAAAAAACTAGTTTAATGCACGTAAAGCGTCGTCGCGATGCTCTCTCTCGCCCCCTGCTGGCGCACTTCTGATGGAACCCTCCAAAACACGAGAAATGGCCATCCAACAAATTACGCATGCGTAGTAGTGAGCGCTTTAAAATAAGTCTTGAGGAGGGAACATGAAGACACTTGCAGGTGGACTTAAATAACAGTCGATGTAAGCTGAAAGCGCGTAAAACCGTGCTGGTAAAAAGCAGGTATGTGTGGTTTGTAAGTATTAGGACGCAGCTGTTACATTCGGCTCGCTGTAAGCGCGCGGTTTGTCCATTAAACTAACCGGCTAGCGTTAGCCACCTAGCTAGCTGTTATTGTTTTTCGTGATTCCGCGAGAACCAAAATGGAGGAGATGGCTGCTGCCAACGTCCTACACAGCCACTCCCGAGTCCTTGTTTGAAGCCTGCACGCTGAAATGTCGACCCAAGCACGTTATTTATGCGTCAAATTGCTGTTAAAGTGACGAGTTTGTTGTGTTTGCGCTGCTGTGCTAATATACCCTAGCTTCAGTTTTCAAAGCCGGCGAGCATTTTTTTGTTTTTTTTTGGATAAATGATGGCCAAAATTTGATTTGGCCAAGTGTTACTAGTTGTTGAATGCTTAAAGACTGTGTACGCTCTGAAATAAACGCACAGGAGGAGCCGGACAGATGTCTTTAATGTCCTTTGTTTTGCAGGACAGCAGCTTCCAGTTCCCATGTGAAGTTGCTGCTGGTTCAGTCTCAGGATGAAAAGTCATCGTTGTGTTCGCCATGACTCTGAGGTCCACGCTGTACCCGAACACGCGATTCAGGCAGCACGCTGACGCCGGGGTCGCCACCGTGAGTCCCGTGAGCCTCAAGAGGGAGTCCTGCGACTTTGTTATAGATGTTCAAGACGTGCGGGGGGGCGAGATCCCGAGCAAATCAAAGGGCTTAGACCAGAATTACATGACAAGCAAGGTTGCCTTCGCTGGCGCTGTTGCAGAGGTAGTTAAAGGAGACACTAAATCTGTGGGGATATTGTCCCCTGTCAGACCAATGGGGGGTGAGGGAACCCCGGTGAAAGGTAAACCCCTCTCAGTTGACAATATGGAAAACCCTCAGATGGCTGTGAATAATAACCCAAAGGATGCCTGTGCTGATGAAAGTGCAAAGGGGGTTGTACCTGGAGTGCTTGGCACCGCATCCATTGAACTCTCCTCTGAGGGCAAGTGGAGGAACATCAGGAAGACCCCCTCCAACCCTCACACGCAGGCCAACTGCCTTCGACAGATTCTTCTCCTCCAGCTCGACCTGATTGAACAACAGCAACAACAGCTGCAGTCCAAGGACAAGGAGATAGATGAGCTCAAAGCAGACAAGGAGACGGTATGTAAAAGTATTGGCCAGTATTGATGTGGTTTATATCATGTTTTTCTTTATGCCAAAAAGTTTGCCTTTTTTACTCACTCATGGCCTCTTCTTTTCCAGCTGCTTGCACGCATTGAGCGCATGGAGCGCCGCCTCCAGCTCACAAGGAAGGATCCGCCCCGTGATAAGCGCCTTTTCCAGCCCCTGGAGCCGTGGACCCCTGATAAAGAGGACATGTGGGATCTGGAGCTTGATGAGAGTCCGCAGCCCGACCCAGCCACACCACTCCCCTTCAGTCGGGGTGGAAAAGGTCAAAAAAGGTAAAATAAACACCAGCAGAGGCAGCACAAGTATTTGCTCTGTTTCCACTGTAATAAAAAAGAAAAAAGCTTTCTCTGTAATTTGGTCCAGAAATTATGGGAAAGTACATTGATGCTGTCAGGTGAGATACCTCAGACTCTTTGCCTTAACTGTATGTGAACTGATTGTGCTTACAAAGGTGAATTTTGAGCCAGGACACCACCAGCCCCACACTCCATCTATCTATCCCAACATCATTCTGTTTTTGTTTCTCACACTCAGAAAATCTTGCTTCGGAGATGCAAAAGTGCAAAAATCTCGGGGTAAAAGTGCCAAGCTGAGCCCGCAGAAGCCCGAAATCGATCCTGGCTCTCCCAATCAGCGAGAGCTACGAAGCAAGGAAACCCCAGAGAAGACTGTTCTCACCAGGGCAGAAAAGGACACTTTGCTTCCATGCAAAGAGGAGGGTGAGCTGAGCTGTCAGATGGAAGATTTGCCCTTCATGTCAACGACAGAGATGTATCTGTGTTGCTGGAACCAACCTCCTCTGTCCCCCCTGCGTGAGACTTCCCCGAAAAAGGAGGAAGAGGTGGCCAGTGAGTGGACTCCTCATGTAGTACATGATATGCTGATTGTTTGTAAGCCTAACCTATATCCCACCTTCAATCACTTTATCCTTCAAAATGTCCTGAACACACTATCTATGAATAAACTCTTGTCCCGGTTTCATTTTACCTCCTAGTTCCATCTTGGAGGGAAAATATTATAGAGCCCCTGGATGAAGACTCCTCCTTTAACCTCCCTGAGGTGAGAGACACATATGAAAGGAAACTTCTACCACCTAAAAGGATCTCACATCACATCCAAAAACATTTAAACTCATGATTTACTTCTGCTTCCCTCAAGCCTCTGGATGACGGCGTTTTTTTGAAACGTCACTCGAAGCTCGAGTTGGACGAGAAGAGGAGGAAAAGGTATCAACTGCTGGCTTAAATTTGGTTTGAGATTCAAATAAACAGGTTCCGGTTCTTGAGTATTGCTTGGTACTGGTGCTGGAGTAAACTGCAACAGCCAGTAATTACATTTTATCTTAATTTTGGTTATGAAACAGTTTTGATGAGGACTGTGATCATAAACTTGGTGTTAAATAACCCCTGGGTTTAAATATTAAAGACCGGAGTGTCAATAAGCTCCATTGATGTCCGTGGGGCTCCTGTTTTAGTCTTTCCTGTACAGCAGTTTGCTTTGGCTGCTCTCTAAAATCCAGGCTCTGGCAGGTTTAATTCACCTCGAGGCAAAATAACTAGAAGAGAGACTTTAAAAAAAAATTTAATTCATTAAACAAGATTAGTGAAACCATTTCATCCCTTACACAAAAAAAAAACAACTTCTGGTGAGGAACACGTTTCAGTAATCGCAATCTAAGTTATCGACTAAAGTAATGGACTCCGCTTAACTCTTCCCATCATGTTAACACATCCCATGTGTTTTTAGATGGGATATCCAGCGAATCAGAGAGCAGCGCATGTTCCAGCGTTTGCAGCAGCGCATGAACAGGAAGAAAGTCATCCAGGAGACGGAGCCGGAGCTGTCGTCCTTCTATCCTGACACCGAAGATGGTACGTCTGCATTATTTATCATCGATGCTGTGTATTTTAGGAACATGGATCAAATTAGGAGATTTTAATTTATTCCTCTTTACATTTTCCAGTTGAAAGTATAGTGATCACTCCCTTCTTGCCTGTGGTTGCATTTGGTCGGCCGCTGCCCAAACTCTCACAACAGTAAGTTAGAGGTGTTTTACTTCATGCTTTTCCTCATTTTCTGTCACATATGAACTGTTGTTATGGTGGATTCTGTCATTGAATATGAACAAAGATTCCAATAACGAGGTCAGCATATGTACAAGTGATCTCTGTGAGGCAGAAGCTCAGGGTTCTGACTTTTTTTTCTTCCTGCTCTTGGCTCTGTATGACATCAGTAGGACCATATATCCTTAATATAGTCGTGTGAGCACAGCAGTCCCACTCACCTGCTGTTTAAGCTGCCTGTTTGCCTCACGTGGTAACGCAAATTTGTCTTTAACTGAAAAATCTAAAAAACTGAAATCTTTGTGTAGTCTGAGGTTCGTTTAAGATAAAACACCAAATAAAGTGAAGGCTATTTTCACCTCTTTCTCACAGCTGTATTTTTTCTGTAATTTGTTGCTTGCCTATACTCAGTTAAGGTCACAATAAAATGAGTTAAATGGAATCTAAAATAAGAGAAAGTGGCAAGAGAGTTCTATTTATTTTCACTTGTCTTTATTGAACTGACGGCGCATTGACTGATTATTGTTTTTCGTCCAGAAACTTTGAGCTGCCTTGGCTGGACGACCGCAGCCGGTGCCGCATCGAGGTGCCCAAGAAACACACTCCTCACCGGACCTGTCGGAAGTGAAGCCCTTAAAAAGCACCAACGGCGGGAGACAGAGATGCTGCTCCATAACCAGATAAAGGAGAAAAGACAACAAAAAAATATTTGCCTCATCTGGTGTGAGTGGAGAGGGGCACGCATCACTTGTCGCTACGTAACTGCTGTTGCTTTTGCTCTCCAGAGTTTTGGAAAGGGATGGGTGATCGCTGCAGCAGTGTCCTTGATGTTTTCAGTCTCTGAAAGGGAGGCTGAGCCCTTCATGCCAAAAGATTACAGCCCCCAACTTAGCAGCTGCTCATAATTACACATTCACCAGGAGTTACATGCATGTCCTGATGCTTTTTGGTGGATGTGCACCACAGGAAAAAAAACATTTGATCAAACGTGTGTTTCTGTCATGTTTTATAGATGGGTGCTGTTACAAACTGAGGGCTCTAATCTTTGGTCCATACATGTAGAGGGAACTAACAAAGCTTTGCGAACAATACAGCTGCATCCTTTCCGCGCCCGCTCTCCCTGCTTCAGTGGGGGCAATCCAACTGTATCGTGCTGTGTATTGCCTATATCATTCACACACAACTTCATTAAGATTTTAATCGATGTTAGGTGTGATTATTGGGAGTTTTGAGACAGCATGACTTCATATATACATATATAGATAGATACACACACACACACACAAAAGAATCGAGCCAATCCAATGTAAGGAAAAAATGTAAGCAATTGGATGGTTGTGGGGTTTGAAAACAAAGCCACAGGAAATGAGTCGGGTGGTAAACTTGGCGTTGAATCCCGTAATCTGTTCCCTTTTTTTGTTTCTATTGGTTCCTCTCTTTATGTGAGTTGCATGGACTCTATTTAGCTGTTGCCAAATAATAAAAAAAAAACATTAAAAAGTATTAGCATGGCTTTCCCCAAAATGGAGAAGAATCTCTGCTCATTGGGCTGCAAAAATACTGTTGTTGAAAGCATGACCTGTGGCTGCTTTGTTCGGCCGATCAGAGAATAACAAAGTGCAGATTTGACCTTTGTTTCTTGCTTCTTGCTTATATCCAGTATATACAAGTTACGTGTACACATCAGGCTCCCAACGTTGGCAGGGGGCGCTTTAGAGAATAAAGCTTTCTAGCTGTAGTTAGTGTGCGCTCTTCAACACGCTGCCAGTTTATCGCTCCCTGTGCGAGTTCATTTCGGTCACAGTCGCACTGTTGGGTTTCTGCAGATGTTTTTTCCTCCTCGTTGCGTTCGCTCGACCTCTTCTACATTTGATGCAGCAGCTTCAACGCTTTGAGCCGCCCAGTGTGCGTGTGCACAGGCGGCTCATTCTGGAAATAGTCTTTTTTTTTGTTGTTGTTGCTTTTCTGTACATAGCTTTCAGAAACAAATGTACATAAAACATGGCTGTTATTTTTTTATTATTTAATGTTGGAAGTGTTGAGTACATTCAATATTGTTCTATGATTGTAAGTTGACAAATTGACAGTTTTGAAAGTAAAAAATTTTTTTGGAATAAAATGAATATGTCTATCTCATGTGTATGTGGTTATTTATTAACAAAGCTTTACTTGAGAGGGATGATGTTGAGCATAGTTACACTACAGTTTATAGCTAGCCTATAAATTACAATCTGAGGTCATTAGAAAAACTGTAGTGACCTTATGGAAAAATGCATTTACAGGGCTCTGCTTCCTTTCCATTCTATATTGGCTGAACTAGGCACAGCTTCCTCATCTTCATCCCCCTGCCTGTGATCCGGAGGAGAGAGGAGGATACAGGAGACATAAGTGGTCATATCTTCAGAATAAAAGTGGTATGGCACACAGCTGGAATAAACAAGCCATGGTAATCATGAGACTTATTCTATGTTAAGAAATTTCAATTTCTTAACTGGAATTATGCAAGAGTTCAGGTCCCTACGGTCACTTTTATCAGAAGAAAGCCTACATAGAGCTAAATTATTCAAGGTAAATGTTTGTACTATGAATATGACGCTCCAGTTAACATGGAGTGATGGGTGCTTGAAGTCCCTAAAATATTTGGATATCTGATCTCCGAGTTCAGACGTGGAGGCCTGAACAGTGGACTGATATTTTATTTATAGCTTCTCACATGTAAGGCATATTTAAAACAGTCCAAATCACGTGAATATTTGCACAGTTAAAGCTTGGATGTGGAGAGAAAATAAGCAGAAATATTTTTATCCAATTTCAGTATGATATTGTCCAGGTTTGACACCATCTACTAAATCCAAATGAATATTTTTAGAACATTTTTCTGTTACAATCCAAAATTTGTGGTCAAGGTGTTGTCTCTCATTTTACCTATATGGATCTTTGAAATAGCTGAAATATTTGGAAATGACCTTGTTGGTGCAAAAATACTATTCTATGCCTCTCAAACTTTGGCAGTTTTTCTGAAGAAATGGGAACAAATGCTATGTTTTGTGACAGGCTGCTGGTAACAAAGTGTCTAAAGATACATTTTAAAACCAGTTCTTTGTTATAGGTAAACGCTGGTTCATCCCTTGAGTTTGGTTACTTTATTATGCTTGGATGATTCATAGGTCAGTGTTAAGTTGCTTAATAAGTAAAAGAAAACTGTCAGGTACAAAGACTGGACTGACAGTGAATGAAAAAGCAGCCAATGTCCAAAGAAACACTTTGAAAGACCTTCAGAAAGCTGGAGAACTGTTGGTCAAGACCACTTTAAAAAGAATTACAGTGTTGGCTTCTTGGAAGAAAAATACACAGGTCAAAAAAATTCAAAGAACACTTTGAAAGCACATCAGGTCTGTGTGTGTGTGNCCTGGTGCATATCTACACTGATATGGGCTGGGTAATGTGTTAGGAATTAAAGGAAACCACGTCATTTGATGGAAATGAAAATGATCAAACAATAGAGGCTGAATTCAAAGACACTGAATATCAAAGTGAAAAAAAATGAAGCAGCAGGCATTTTTGCCCAAATTTCACTGCAGCAGCTCAAAATGGTACTCGATAGTTTGTGTGGCCCCCACATGCTTGTATGCATGCCTGACAACACTGAGGCTCCTGATTTGACGATGGATGGTGTCCTGGGGGATCTGCGTAAACATTATGTCCCAGAGGTGTTCTGTTGGATTTAGGTCAGGTGAGCGTGGGCCCTGTCCAGCTCTCCTACAGTTCCCGCCTGTCTCCTGGAATCCTCCATGCTCTGAGGTTGTGCTGGGAGACACAGCAAACCTTCTGGCAATGGCACATATTGATGTGCCATCCTGGAGGAGTTGGACTACCTGTGCAACCTCTGTAGGGTCCAGGTATGACCTCATGCTACCAGAAGGGACAGTGACCCTAGCCAAATGCAAAACTAGTGTAAAAACAGTCAGAAAAGATGAGGAGCGAAAAAATATGAGCAGCCTCCACCTGTAAAACCATTCCTGTTTTGGGGGTTGTCTCATTGTTGTCCGTCTAGTGCACCTGTCATTAATTTAATTAATGCCAAAGCAGCTGAAACTGATCAACAACCCCCTCTGCTACTTACTTGACCACATCAATATCCCAGAAGTTTCACTGACTTGATGCTAAACTTTGATTAAAAAGTGTTCCTTTAATCTTTGAGCAGTGTACAAATAAATAAGAGGTAGCTCAAGACTTTTGCACAGGTCTATATACAAACTTCAGCTACACTCCTGAGTCCATGTTCATCGAGCCTTAGCACCAAATACTGAAGCCCTGTCATGTAGCTTTTCCGATAATGGTAATAACAGACCTGGAATTAACAAGTTTCTCTTCCCTGAAATGTTATTTGAAGGAAATCTGGTAAAAATAAACAAATAATACTATGATCACACAACCAGTTATTTAAATCTGGAAAAAATGTTTATTGAGTAAAGAAAAAACAATATAACATTTTGTCAAAAATAAACACTGCTGACTCTTTTGGTGAAAGAGATCTCAGAAGGCTGAAGTCAGCTGATCACACCTTTCTTTTCAAATATAATCTGTGAAATAATCCGTGAATTTAGCTGGAAAAGACGCCAGCATTATGAACTCTTTGCACGGGGAAACCCAGATAAACTGCCAATTCCATCAAA
Organism: Australoheros facetus; assembly: GCA_030220045.1. Lineage (NCBI taxonomy): Eukaryota > Metazoa > Chordata > Actinopteri > Cichliformes > Cichlidae > Australoheros > Australoheros facetus. The sequence continues at coordinate 8,417 of JASGAU010410022.1, forward strand.
TAATCTACAAAAGGCTACAAGTGTATTATTATGATTATGATAATACAAAGAACACCAAACCAGCCTGATGTACAAAAAACAAAACAAAAAAACCTTCACATCACCCATATAAAATGTCATTTTCTGTAATATTACCAGCTTTCGTTTGGATTTCTTGAAATATTTTGTAATTAGTGTTAATTTGTGAAAACATCATGCCTCAGGAGTTAGTATTTACATACCGTCACATAAATATCGGCTCTCAGTCAGCTCGTGTCATTTGACAAAGTCTTAAATGAGGCAAGAATTTGCCAAATTTATGAAGGATAATGACCCTTTTTTTGGGATAAAATACATATTACATAGAATGAGAAAACACCTCAAACAGAAAGCCATACACCTTTATCACACATCCCAGCACACCACTGCTTTACTCTCAGAAGAATCAAGACACAGAGATCTGAGGATGTTTCGTATTAGTGGCCTCGCGGCAGCATTCAGTCTCTCCGAAGGTTATTTAGACGCTCCTCCAGGTCTGCGTCTGCATCGGCTAGGGCAGCCTGGGGCTCTGCCTTCTTCCCTCCCGCCACCGACAGGCTTCCTCCGGTGCTCGGCAAGTCTGAAATGAACATGGGGTGGGCATGCGGCGTTATCAGAAAATATCCAGAGAGACAGGAAACAGGAGACAGAGGAGAGACGCAAAGGATTTATTTTCCTTACTCGATAGCTCATCAGACAGGTTCAGACCCAGCTCGTCCAGCACTTGGGACACGATGGCGTCGCTGCATGGGGAGCACACACACACAGTCACGTGACACAGTGGAGGATGAATCAGGAAGTCAGGAAATCAAAAATGCAGGTCATGCTACTCAGGAGGCATCTTACAAAGCACTTAGATGAATAAACTGGCCCCACTTCTTTAAATGACTTTATTAAACAAAGGACTGACAGCACGGGGGTGGGGTGGGTGGGGGGCTCTGGTGTCAGCAAATGGGGAAAAATAAATACTGGAACAGTTTATGAATTATAATAAGAGTGCGCTCTAGATATCCTACTTTCATAACACATCTCAAACAAACCAGAGCTGTGGTCACGTCTTTTGTTATGTGTCTGTAAATTTTTGGTATATTATTGAATATTTCTAACATGCACGATCCCTATTAAATAAAAAAAAAAGCTAACTGGATACTGGTTGTAGCTCCATGTTTAAAAGTGGAGGAAAATATGATGAAGTTACAAGATGTGAAGGTTCGACTTTACTGTGCTGCTGCACTCGCACCCTCATTAACCGTCCTTTCAAAAAGATAATTGTCTGATATTTTAGATTTCTCATGTTTTATACATTTTAATCAGTTTTGTTTTTAATGTTTTTAAAGATTCGACAAAGATTCACAGTATGGATAAAAGTACCAGGCCACCTACACATTACACCTGCAGGAGCCTCTCGACCGTGGTGTGAAGCTCCCAGTGCTCAGTTTTCGTACTGATGTTAATGCCAGGAGCAGATTGTTGTATGACTCAGCACTCGGCTGCCCACTCTGTAACTTTACACGGTCTGACACTTCATGGCTGAGTCGCTGCAGTTTCTAAATGCTTCCACTTTACAATAACACCACTTACAGCTGATGCTGGAATTTCTAGGAGAGAAGAAATTTAACAAACTGATTTGTTGCTATGGGGGGGCGTCCTATTGCAGCACCACACTCAAATTCAGTGAGTATTTAGAACGACTGCATGGCCAGGTGCTTGACTTTACACACCAGCAACAATGGGACTGAAAACACCTGAACTTTTAAGCATCATCTTCTGTTACTTTAGGAGTCCCTTACCTCTCCTCCTCGTCATCCTCGTCTCCCATGGCGTCATCGATGGCATCGTTCATCATCTCCTCCTTCATGTCCATGATTTCACTCTGTCGCTCAAACTCCATCATGATCTTTTGAATCTGAGGCAGCTTCAGCTGTGGGGATGGGATAAATGAGAGTCTGTGAGCATCTGTCGGGGGGGTGGGGGTCTATGTTTTTTTTAATCTGGATCATAGTATAAGACAGACCTGTCTGTTCATGGTGGCCATGGCCTTGGTGACGCCTTTCATCGCCTGCGCCATGCTGTTGTTGGATTTGAGTGTCTGTATCTTTAGGCTGACGGCCTGAATGTTGGCTTTCATCATGATGAACTTCTTGACGTAGCGCCTTGTGCGCACTAAATCTTTGGCCATGATCTTGACGGCATCCTGCAAAAATCGAAATGATTATTTCGAACAGTCTTCCGTAGCAAACGAATCTCTCCTCACGAGTACCACGCCCCTTGCCTCACCATTTGTCCCTGTTTGGCCATTTTTTTAATGTCAGCGATGATCTTCTTCTCCTGCTGCTCCAGCTTCATTCGCTCTCGGTCCAGTTCTCGCATGGCTCGGTTGAGCGCCCTCTGATTCTGCCTCAGCATCTCCTCCGGAGTCTTCCTCCTTCCAAACAAGAAATCCATCTGGATGCAGAAAAAAAAATAAATAAAAAAAAATGATAAGAGATCAAATTATTACCTGCCTTATCAGACCCAGAGTTTTCTGATTATCGTTAAGTATTTTTTTAAATCTTAACTGGAGCAGTTTCTGAGTGAGCAGAGCTTGGAAATCAACACCTCAAACTTATGATCAAATAGCAAGCATGTCCAGTTTGCATGTTACACACAAAATGACCAGGTAATCACCATCATAGTGATATACAGTCAACCCGAGTTTATTTTATTCAGCAAAGTTATAATTAAAAAGGGCATTTCAACCATTTTTAAAATGTGTGCTTTACTCTAAATTTCGACAGCAACATTTTCACTGCAAATGTCAATTATGGTTCTTTTTGATTGTGGTGAGTTCTCTCCGGGTACTCCAGCATCCTCCCACAGTCCAAAGACATACACGTTAAATTAACCGATGACTCTAAATTGGCCATAGGTGTGAATGGTTGCCTGTCTCTGTGTTAACCCTGCCACAGATTAGTGAACTGTCCAGCGTGTACCCTGCCTCTGGCCCTGTAAGAGCTGGGATAGGCTCCAGCCTGATCATGACCCTGAATTGGATCAATGGAAAGAAAAACAAACAAACAAAAATCAAACTGATGGATGGATGATTGCTGATAGTTGATATGAGCAAAATCCTTCTAGAAGCAGGCTTCTTGAAACACCTCTGAGCCACTTAAAATTTAAAGCTATTTTAATTTTAACGCTCACTGGGAAATAAAAGAATCAGCAGTCAACCTGATTAAAAGAAAAAAAGCTTAAAAAGACTTTGCCCCAAAATAAGGCTTTAAAAAGTGAATGATTAGCTGATTAATCAATCAGTTGATCAACAGTTAATACATCAAGTATTTCCTATCTTTGCTGGGGATCTTCTGTCACATGTGGCAGTAAAATAAGGTTAGTATATGAACAGGTGACTAAAACTAAACTAAAACTAAAATGATTAAATATAGACGTTTGAAAAAATAAACAATTTAGCTAATTTAAAACTGAACTTAAATAAAATAAAACTATGGAGGAACTGTGTTTTGTCTTTGTCAGCCTGATGAGGCTTTGGAACACATTTACCACATGACTATGAATCAGCTGCTTTCATAAACTGCTGTGTTTATATTGCGATCTCTATTCTGATTCTCCTAAATTTCGGCCCTGACCGGGACCCTCCAGGCTATAAAGAATTAAAAAAAACTTACACTGACAGGCGGACAGTAATGGTTATTTTGAGCCCAGACAGGCATTAAATCCTGACTCAGTCCTGAGCCTGCGCTCACTTCATCTGCTTACAAACACATTATTGAACATTATCATCGTTTTTCATCATTATTCTGTCAATAAATTAATAAATAACCTGCTGACACTTAGGTGGATGTGAAAATATGAGGAAGGGGTTTCCATTTGAACTTCTCTGCCCTCCACAGAAATGAAACCCACAAACAGCGACATTTTTCAGCATATAAGCGCGTTTTTATAGCCGTCTCAGGCCGCCGGTGAGCTCGTTTCCCGGACTGTTACCCAGCAGTTAGTTATGTGACCAAAGGCCTGAAGTCTGACTCGGGCCGTGCTCAGCTCGTCTGTCCTCCTCTCAGACCTCCAGCCCTGCCAGGACGGCTGAAACCAACAGGTAACCCCACCGCAGCGCGAGCCCGGCAGTTCAATCTCACCGTGTGCCGCGGAGTCGGTGGTCCAGACGGTGAATACGGCGCGTGGGGGCGTCTTCTCCGACTTCTGCTCGAAATCAATTTAAACGATTATTTGTTTTCTTTGCTACGCTTCCGTGTTGCCAGTTTTACTTCCCGGAAATTACGCCATCTCGCACACCCAGACAAACGTCAGATTTACCATGGCGTCACATGTGTCACGTGCCTACAAGGAACGGGGAAATACGGCGAGCAATTTCAAAATAAAAGCCTCCTTCGCTGACGATTTGGATCAATGATGGTAGGAAACAGTTGTTTTTGGACGTTTTTGTATCAAAAATGCTCAAATCTTTTTTATTTAAAAGAGTTTTCTGCTCAAAAGCATTTTATATTGAATAATGAAAATATTAAACATTATTGAGCCACATCATGCTCTGCTTATTAAGGTTTTTGTTGTTTTTTTATGCTTAGCGCAATTCTTAACTGCTGTAACAAAGGATCCAAACTGTTGGGATAAATACAGATCTTAAGATAGATAGATATATTTGTCAAAGTTGGAAAGTTAAAAAATTGCTTTGGACGATGTCTGTCATTTATGGCCAGTATGAGGCTTTTGTTTTGTAGGGGAAATGACACCATCTGGTCACAATATCCGCTGATGATGATTGCACATGTGCGTAAAGGCTACAAACGTGTGCTAAGAAGGGAAGTTGATGTTTTAACAGATTATCAGTAAAGGCTTTGGACACGTCTGTGGATTGATGGACTTCTGAGGCAGCTGAGGCGAGTTTCTCCAGTGCAGATTCTGCTTATTTATTATTGCTGCCTGTATAAATATGTGTGGATTCATTGCACATCAGCACAAGTTGCTGCTCGTTTTGAACAGAAGATTTCAGGGACCTTCGTCAGCCTCTCAAGCTGCTTTTTACCACGTGACAGCTGCACAACAGAGCCCAAAGGATTGCAACCCCAACCCTGCAGTGAGGAGACGCCTCAGAAGCTTAAATACCTCCAGTGTCCAACACAAGCCTGCAGGAGGGCAGGACCATGGGGGCTCAGCTCAGAGAAGAGTGTTTAAAAGTGATGAGATCCCACTGCTGCAGAAGCAGAGGAGGGGAGATGACTGCAGAGTGTCACCTGAACTCAGGAAACTGTGCCTGGAAGATTTCCCTGCAGAGAGAGAGAGGCACATGAAGCAGAAACCTGCACCCCAGGTCAAAGCAGAGGACTCCGAGGTTGTTTTTGGCATCGCTCCCTGCTTCTTGGCTCTCGCTCAGGGCAGGAGGAGGCTCCGTAAGCTCTTTGTAAAAGATGGCGAGGCCTCTCACAGGGCATCTGTGTTAAAGGTGTGCGAGGAGGCTTATCAGCGAGGAGTTCGAGTCCATCGGGTCAGCAGGAAGGAGCTGGACAAGATGTCTTCTGGGGGAGTCCATCAGGGAGTGTGCCTGTTAGCCAGTCCTCTGAGTTACCTCACCGAGGACTCTGCACCCAACAGAGAAGACACTCCTCTGTGGCTCGTTCTGGAGAGAATCCAGGACCCCATGAACCTCGGTGCCATCCTGCGCTCTGCTTATTTCCTTGGTGTGGACAGAGTCGCCAGTAGTCTTCGCTACAGCTGCCCGCTGTCTCCAGTGGTCAGCAAGGCCAGCTCAGGCGTCATGGAGGTGATGGGAGTATATGGATATGAAAACCTTGAAGAGATGTTGAAGCAGAAGGTGGCGCAGGGCTGGCAGGTGGTTGGCACAGTGGGACAGGAAGCAAAAGGGCCCCAGATCTCCATCACAGAGTGTTCAGACTTTAAAATGACCAAACCCACGTTGCTGCTGATGGGAGGTGAGGGAGAAGGGCTCTCCAAGGAGCTCCTCTCCATGTGCCGAACACTTCTCACCGTCCCAGCAGGCAGGGAGCTGGTGCCTGGGATCGAGTCTCTCAACGTTTCTGTAGCTACAGGCATTCTGCTGCACTCTGTGCTGATGTCCAGGAGGTCGACCACGTGACCACCACCAGCAATATGTGCCCAAATATCACAAGGAGACTGAGGCTCAGCTGTTTCTGATCAACATAACCAACTACAGAAATGAATATTTCAATGTAATCTTGAGAAGTGGTTTAAAAAAAACAACTTCATAATAAGACCAACAAGTAGCTCCATTCAGAGCTTCATGTGTCTTACTCTTCTGTGCCATGGTGTTTTAAAAACTGCAGTTCCTCAGCTAAATACTCCCCATTTTCTTTTTCCTCCTGAATGAGGAACATTTTCTAAAAACACCACCCACCCATCAGGAAGTTACTTAGCCTTTAAAATAAATACTTTTTTTTTTTTAAATGTATGACTTATTTTCAAAGATTTTGGATGTCAGTGGGAATCAGCAGACTTTGTGCTGAGGCTGCTCTGCATGTGTTATTTTTCTGGGATTTGTTGACAATATTTGATGTAAAATAAAAAATAAAAGTAAATGTATATGATTTGATGACCTTGGTGTTACCACACATGATGTCCATTGCTATTAGCGAGGCTCTCATGCTCTTTATTAATGTTTATGGGAATTTGTATTTTTAAATTATGACGCTGGAAGGAGAAGAATGAGGATGGGTTTGAATACCTGGGGACAACCATCTAAGCAACAGACAGCACACAGAAGAAGAGGGTGGAGACACGTGTCAGGGTGATCTGTGACATAAGGAGAGCAGCAAGAGTGAAAGGTAAGGTTTACAGGATGGTAGTGAGACGTCCTGTGATGGACGGTTTGGAGACGGGAGCGTGGACAAAAAACTGGAGGCATAGTTGAAGCTGCTCAGATCTTCATTGGGAGTCACCAGAATGGACAAGATTAGAAATGAGTCCATCAGAGGGACGGCTCAACGTTAGAGAGGCCAGGCTGAGATGGTTTGAACATGTGCAGAGGAGGGAGAGTGGATGTACCGGACAAAGGAAGCTGAAGATGGAGCTGCCAGGCAGGAGGAAAAGAAGAAGACCACAGAGGAGATTCATGGATGTAGTGAAGGAGGACTTGCAGAGGGTTGGTGTAACAGAGGAGGATGCTGGCTCTGAAGTCCAGATTGTTATATTTGACTGTTTTAGGCAGGACATTTCTGGGGTTTATTAATTCTCCAACTAAATGGTGCTCCTTCCCACCATGAGGAGGGTTTTAAACATCATAGAAAAGTAGAAAATTGTGCGGGGAGAATAAAAAAAATGAATATTTAAATTAATATAGAAGGTAAACATCCATGTTCTCAGTCCTTACCAACGTGTATCTTGATTCAGCACCCATTTCTCAAGAGTATGTCCTAATCGCCCAACATGTGGGCTGTGCAGTCTCCATTAGTTATGTCTCTTGCTCACATTTTAAGGTTTGCAGAGGCAAAACAGGGAGGAATTTTCAAACATTTTGGGCCCAAGGAACACCAAAGGGTAAACCAAAATTTCAGAGTGGAAAATATCATCCACATCATCTGAAATAATGTCGCTGCTTCTTCTTTTATTGCAGCATGTGGCCCGAGCGTGACAGCTAAAGTTTTAATGATCTGTGCTTTGCTCCACACAAGGTTTCTTTTATCCCCCCTCACAAATGTTAGCCTCCTCGCAGACCCTTTGATGTGTGCTGATACAGTAAATTTAATTAATAATTTTAATCTGCAGTTGCAATAATAACATTTGGTAACAGTGTTTCTTTTTTTAAGCTCTGGACCTCTACCAGGGGCCTGGATGTTTGAGGGTTTAATGGTTTGGCTGCAGTCTTCTGAACAGAGAGTGTGGGAGCCACTTTTCCAGTTTCGGGCTCGTAATGCTCCTATCACCACTGGGTCCACACTGGATTTTACCAGCTGTTCCTTCAGCCACTGCTACTTCTTGATTTTCTTGTGCTCCTTTCTGATGTAACTGTGACTGGGATATCCACATCTATGCCAACTGCTGTTGGTTGGCCAGCAGCTGCTCGTCTATCCCACTGGATTCTCATCCACCTCAGAGGTGTCTCCTGTCAGGACTTGGAGACTCCTAATCCATGTGCGGCACAGAGGTTCCCATACACTATCCCAGCTATGTGGTTGTGCCTTTCGGTGTACGTTTTCCCAGTGTGCATCTTGCACCCTGCTCCCATGTGCTGGATCTCCAGTGTACCTTTGCACAGCCTGCAGCTTAGCATCTGCTGTGTTCCTTCAGCCCAGCCTTTTTTAACCACAGGTGGGCTCTCCTGCCAGCCACTGTCTGTTGCTGGTATATGGAGCCGCATTGTCTTCATCAGTATCCACTGCCAGTCACAAATTTCTTGGTTCATGACCTGCAGCAAAGCCCTGTCCAGGCTGTATCCTGCCTCTCACCCTATGACAGCTGACATAGCCTCCAACCCCTACCCGGCACCTTAAGATGGATGGATGGATGTTCAAGTGAAAAACTGGGACTCATGACCTGAGCAATCCCCCCCAAAAAATGTGTATATAAAAGTCTCAGTTTATCGCTCACATTTAAAGCCAATTTTTACTCTACGAAATATTGCCTTGCATGACTTTACACCTCATAATATAAATACATTTCAGCAGATTCAAAGCCATTAATGTCACACCTTGATTTAAAACTTCTCTTTATCTGGTTTGTTTATTCTCTGTATGCATTATTTACAGAGCACATTTTGACCTATGACCGAAGAAGAAAACACCCGTGGAATAAATGACACCTACAATGACTCAGGTGCTTTCACGGCCCCGGTATGCTATGACAATGAACAGGCATGCACAGCAGGAGGGCCTCCCCTCAGTGGAATGCAGCCTGATTAATAAGCCTGTGCTTTTCCTGCTAAGACATGTTGACCTGGCCACTGAGGAAAGAAGACTGGGTACAAAGGTTTGCAGACACATGATCACAGCAGCGGGGAATTTAACTGTCACAAGATCATCAGTGACGTGCAGCACTGATACTGGCTGATATGGTGTTGATTACATCTGTAGTTTCAGTTTATCTCAGAGGTGTGAACGGGGGTGACGTCAGGACTCCATGCAAGCTAATCAAGTTCTTCCACACCAAACTATAGAACCATTTACTGAGTCCCGGGCCAAACACAGTTTTGTTTTCATATTGAAAGTTAATAGTTTTGCTCATTCCTTGTATCAGGTTTGTTTGTTTTCCTGAATGCCAGAAAAAAACAACCAGTTCCTACACTTGTGATAACAAGAATCATAAGAATAAATGAAGGAAAGTTAACTTAAGTTACCTTTAGTGTGATTGTACATATTTTGGTTGCTGTAACACAATCATTTCTTAGATTTTTTAAATAAATAAAAGTATTTGTATTCTTATCCTTCTTATTCTTAAGGGCTTTCATATCAGTTACAAACTTCTGTGACGCACTCAGGAGGTTAAACTTTATCACCTTCAGTTCAGTTTAATGTTAGTCTCCATTTATTTTTAGTAGTATACTTTTAGTTGAGTTTTTATTGATTTCGGTGTTAGTTTTAGATTCTTTATAACGTAATGAGTGGAATTTGTCAGGGGCAGATGAAAAAGTTTTAGACAGTAAAATCATTCACCTTACAAGATTCCCAGTTTGATTCCTGGAGGTGGCACAAATCCCTTCGGGTTTGCATCAGGGAGGGTCTCTGGTGTAAAAAAAATAAATAAATATATATATATATCTGCGACCCCTAAAGAAGAAGTAGATCATGTTGTGCTTTTACAAAATTTCTCAGCTGTAGACATTTAAAGAAATGTTTTCCGTTCTTTAAAATCTTCTTTAGGAGCATCTTTATGAAAGTAAAACCCTGACAGGACGTGTCGGTGTCCACACGGTGGCAGTACCAGAGCAGCAGTACCAGCGCAGGTACCATCAGGCCAGCCTGATGACTGAGGAAGAAGAGCGGCGCACACAATGCACTGCACGGCTGACAAGGGTTGTGTCTCCCTGGTTTTCACGATAAACCTCCAATTCCGTAGAAACTCTCGAAGAGGCAGCAGGGAAGCCGACCTGTTTCTCTTTTCATAACCTACGCACTGGATTTAGCAAAGAAACAAAGAAATCGTTGACCGGAAACGACCAGCTTCTCCTGAACGTTGGATTACAGAGGCTGCATGAAGGCGCTGCCCAGCCCAACGGGGGCTCGGCCGACACCCTCGTTTATGGAAATCGACCCCGAGGCTTTGATGCTTGGGCCTTGGTTTTTTTCCTTTATGATGGAGGTGGAACGACTCAAGAGTTTTATGTGAAGGAAGGAGATGTTATTTCGTGGATGACTCGTAGAATAAAAAAGAGCTTCCGTATTCTTCCTGCTTCCTCTTTAAATAAATTTTGAGACTCTTGCTTGTTGCTAACAGCTGGATTGACTAACGCTGGCTAGCCTCGATGCTAACGTTACGTCTTTCTTTTGATGCGATTCAGCCACCGCTGTCGGCCATCAAACATCCCGACAGGAGGAGATTTTACACTCCTGGCTGCTGATTATTAGTTCGTTTCACAACCCACAGCCCGGAGTTTGAGTCTTTACAGACACATTTTAAGAATAAAGCATTCTTGGCTCATCGGGCTGATTATATTATTATAAATTGACTTAGCCGCGTATAGGCTAACTGACGTTCGCTAGCAGCAGCATTTGCTGTTTAAAGTGAACCAGACAGCTCTTCTTACTCCTCGTGTAAGGCGTAATTTAGGGTAACTGTCAGTATTAAGACGTTAAATTTTACAGTAATATGAGATGCCTCTTAGTACTCGTTATCGGGCCTTGCTAACTAGCTAATCAATTCGCTACTAATTTTGTCAGCGTGTGCAGAAATTAAGGAAATCACAAAGAGTTTGTTGATGTAATCTGTGCCGAAAACAGCATTATTTTCATTCTATTAGCCCTGCAGAGGCGATCCTGCCCTGTTTTGTGTGTAACACAGTCAGACTTGTGTTTTATTGTTTACATGTTTACAACTTGTGCGGTTATCGCTTAGATTTCCTGCTAGGGGAGCACGCTAGCTAACGTTAGCCGTCAACGAGACACAATCAGCGATGTCCTGACATTCGCGTTACTGTCGCCGATGTTTCGAGTTCCCATGTGGATTTAAGTTTGTGTTCAGATTCAGTGAAATGACACTAACATTTCGCCGGGAGAACGGCACTGATGTCAGCAGCAGACTGCTGTCAGAGGACGGTAACTAATAGCCACTGGTTTCCATTAACGCCATTTTAACAGAGGCTCCCGGAGAGGACCTGTGTGGTGGTGTTTTTATTCGCGGTTCGGTGCCTTCCACCGGGCCGGTACTTGCGTAAAAAAGTGCCTTTGGGGGTTTCACCGGAGTTGCGAAAAAGAGGTGGCGTATGAACATGGAGGGCCCGAGCCGAAGCACCGGATTCAGGCAGAGCCGGCGATCCCGTTCCCAGCGCGACAGGGAGCGGCGGAGGAGGCGAGTGGACCTGGCCCAGGAGCGGGCCACATCCCTGTCCTCGGGCTCTGATCGGGAGGCTTGTGGGACCAACAGCGTGCTGGGTCCCGGTGGGAGACAATGCCGGCCCGGTTTTGGCAGACACAGGCCTCCACGTCGGAGGAAGAGGGAGTCTGTGTCCTGCGAAGAAGACATCATTGATGGCTTCGCTATTGCGAGCTTCATCAGTTTGGAGGCTCTGGAGGTGATTGTCTTAATTTGGTGTTTTTTACACCCCACCATCAGCTGTCATTCATGTGTAATTCCAGCGTTAGTGATTAATGGGGGGTTGGCAGCCTCCTTTCCTGTTTATTAAATAATCACCATCCTCGTTGGTGGTTGCGTTAATTCTCATCCTATTAAATGAAATGATTCAAAGGTGTGAAGGGCTGCAGACTGAGCTCCTAAAGTGTGACAGCAATCCATTCCCCAACCCTCTGATGGGTCCTGGAGAGGCCTCAATTATTCATGATCTAATTTTTAGAGGTGTTGATGAGCTGCCAAGTGGCCTTTTTAGATGAAGAAAACAAGATGAATTCTTTAAGAAAACACAGGTTACCCACTGGTTGAACTTGTTGTGTCAAAATAATCCTCAAATACTGAGGTTTAAAGTCAGGGAGCATTTGTACATCAGACTGACAGACATGCAGGCTTTTTCTTGCATGTAAAAAAACTTGGTGCCCATCAAAAGGGTTTTTCTGGCTTCAGAATAGGCTTTTGAGGGATGACTACACACACAAGCATGATTGATTCACATATAGTCAGAATAAAGAGTCTGGGTTACCTGATTTATTTATTTTTTGCATATTTCATAAACAAAAGTGTATGAAAAATAATTAAACCCAACTTACAAAAAAAAAAATCCCTCAGTTGTGGTTATGATCCTTTTGATGGAAGGCCATTTTTTTATATGCAGCAAAAAAAATCCTGTGCACATATATTTAATTATATACACCATGTTGACATGTGGTGCTGCTGGCAATCTGCGGATAATCTCTGATATTAGTTTAATCTGCCTTCGCAGTGGCTCTGATGTCACTTGTGTGGCTTATATCTGCATCAGTTTGAGGAACCAGATTATTTGTCAATGGGGCCTCTTGTAAAAGTGCCCATTCACACACATACAGTCGCGCTGTTCTAGGTAACTTCATTTTACAGTCAAATGGACCCATGAAGTGTCTGAAACTGCTCATAGAGAAAAAGGAAAGAGCCCTGACCACTTTATACCAATGAAACATGACAAGTTCCTTTGTCAAAATTTCATTTCCTCCCTGTAGTTTTTCTGTAAAAGATCAAAAAAGGACTAACAAATCATTTGTTTGCATGAATTAAACTCAGCATGAAGTGCAGGTAATCTTTTTAATCCAAATCCAAGTAGCTATGCAGTATTGCTCAAAATGGGCCTGTGGAAGTGAGTAATAATTATTGGTCTGCACAGAGTTTAGGCACAGATGCAAATCTGTATTTTCTTGTTTAGTTTTTCAATTTTAAACAAAAATATATTTGTTTGAGTAAAAATTGAACCCAATATAAAATGTTTTAAATGCAGGATAAACCCTTCCATATACCAGAATGATGTTTAAAAGCTCACTATTTTTAGACCTGAGGTATTAAGGAAAAGTGTGTCAATTTCTTTCCTGCATTTAATAAAATGTGGCTGTTTTGGCCAAAGGAAAATCAGTAGGACTGAGTTTTTTGGAAGTGGGGGTTAACAGACTTTTCAAACATCCAAAAAAACTCAATCTTTGCTTTAACTGTATGTGAACCAGTCATGCTTATGTGTGTCTTCACCCCTAAAAGGCCCATTTTTAAGACAGAAAGATCATGTGTCATATCAGGGTTTTACCTGCTCAAAAATGGGCTTTTGGTGGTGACTAACAGTGATTGGTCTGGATGTAGTATAAATCCCGTCACATGTCCGTATGTGTAAAGTCTCCCTGTTTTTAAGACTTGGGGTATTTAGGAAAAGCATTTTATTAAGTTTGAACTTTTTTATCAAATGGCCAAAGTCAGGGACCCGAGACTCTTTACTGTGTGTGACTCTGTCAAGCTTAATGGTGCAGCCACCCAAAGCGGCCCTTCCTCATCCAGAAAAGCCCTGCATCTATCTATCTATGTAGCTATCATTTAAACCATTCATGCAACACGTCTATCAAACAAGTTGATAAAAATGTGACAACTAAAAGCTGCATACTGTTGTTTTTAAAGCATATTACTGGAAACTGTATTTAAACCGGCTTAAAATTATTTGCAGAGTAGAAGCAACAATAACGCCTTATCTCCATGTTATTTATCATCTCCATGTTATTTCATTGGATTGCACTTGTCTTATGCATCTTCTCAAACCCTTTTTTTCACCCTTTCTCCGCAGCTCTCTTTGACCTTTTTATATAGTTTGTGACGCTGCAGAGCCAAACGACTGCTCACAGACTCGTTACACTGATCAGCAGTTTAAATAATTTTATTGTAGTAATTTGTCAGTGCTGTGAGGCCTGATACTTTCTAACAGTTCATCAGAGAAAGGCGACAGAAGTGATTTTTTTGTGTAGCAGACCTGCATGGTTCATCTCACAGCTCTGCTGATCTTTCCTCTCACCGCTGGGGGTAAATAAGTAGGGAAGATAAATGGGCAGATAGATGGGAAAGAGTGTACACTCCTTATTGTGGATTTCTCTCAAAGAGGTATTGGTTAAACTCTTGAGTGATTGTTTAGACTGTAAGTTGTTAAATCAGTTTTTTTCCCCTCCACACAGGAATTGTTGCCCCTAAAGACATTTTAAGTTCTTTTAACCAGTTTAGGAAATTAGGTTTCTTTTTCTCCAGCAGCTTAAAGGTTTTGTTCATTAAATGGTCATAAAGAGCCATAAACTGCCATATTTCTATCAAATAAGGTAACACAGAGTTGTCACCTTTACCTATTCCTCAGAGGCCCATTGTAAGCCAAGGAAAACTGTGTAAATCTTTGTTTTTTTTGCTGCATATCAGGGCTTTTCTTTGTTCAAAATGGGCTTTTGGAGGTTGACTACACAGCTCACTGTGTAAATAAGAGAGAAAAAAGTCAGCGTTATAAGTGGGCTGGACACTGCAGGTAAAAGACGCCCTTTGAAAAGAGAGGTCATATATAACGCTTCACTTAAATATATTGTCAAAACAAGCAATATAATTGAGTCCACACACAAACAGCTCAAGTAATGTCCTCATGCAGGCTATGTTGCGTTACATCATTCTTTCTATTTTTATGATCAGCAGAAATTAGGACATTAATCAGCATGTAGCTTGCCTTTGGGTCTTTGGCCTCAGGCTTACACATTCATGCCCATTTATTCACATTTAAACCCCCATTTTTCTTCTCTTTATCAGATGGACTGTTCTTTGAAACCCAGTCAGCGAACTGATATACTGGGAAGGAGGACCAAGGGGAAGAGAGGACCGCAGGAGAACGGCGGAGGGCCGCTGTCAGAGCCGGAGGAAGGAGCCTTGCCCAGCAGCTGTTGGAATAATAGTAGAAATAAGAGAAGAAAGATAGAGGTGAAACTAACTCTGCTGTCATGTTAGACGGCACTGAGATCATTCTTAATCAAACAAACTGTGTTTGTGCTTCTGTCGTGATAATCACTTGTATATCCTGCTATTGAGAATGTGACCTTGTAAAACTGGTTCACATTCACGCTCTCGCACAAATTTGGACAACACCTATCATTCAGGCGGTGCAGAGCGATTAATCGCATCCATGCAAAGTTTAGGGCTAACTGAAACCCTCTGAAGCTAATTTGATTATTTTTCCCCCCCCCAGGGGCAACCTTTGGAGACTGGCTATATTGTAAGTTTCTTTTCTAATAATGTCCAGTTTTTCCCACACTTAGACTTTAATTAGACATAAATCTCTACACAATGGTAGCCTACCTCTATTCAAATCACACATTTTTATTTCTTAGTGTATTAAAACTAGTGGTATTAAAACTAATACCACAATTATAATGTGTATATATTTTCAGTGTCCAACATATCAGTCGTTCTCCACTCTGCCTGCATTTTAGCATATATAATGAACATTCTCCTCAAGTCTTTAAGCTTAAAATCACATACTGCACATGGTAATAAGACATTTATTTAAACTTTCTGAAACTATTACAATAATATTTGATGAAGCAAATAGTGATATTCAGTCAACATTTAAAATAAACATTATAAATCTAGAAAGGAAAAAAAACAACTTCTTATCCATGTATTTCTGCCTGCATGCACACATGGATGTGCGCACTGTGTGCACTGATGCAAAACGTGCCCTTCGGCTTGTATTTTGCTTTAGAAATTGATCAAATCTCTTCCCCTTACAATCAGTCTGAATAGTCGAGCTTGTTAACAGTCAAACCTGAGATTTAACTGCGGCATTTTCACCAGTAAAAAGGGTTTAGATTCACTGATGGGGGGGGTGCCAAAGTGCATATATGACAACTCATTCTTACCACTCTTCTGAAAGAGCAGCATAGTGGCTCCATAGTGTGGTAGTTCACGCATTCACCTAACAAGTGAAAGCTCACCAGCTCGATCCCGGGAGGAGACACAAACCCCTGTGGGGTTGCATCAGGAAAGCCGGTCATTATAAAGACTGCTAAATTAAACATGCAGAGCTACTTGCTGGGGCAACCCCCTGTGTATAAGGGTGCAGCCAAAAATAGCTTTATTCTGAGAGAACAACCTGAGTGATTTACTTGTGGACAAGCCTGCTCGCTCTCATTTTAATCCCACTGATGTCTAAGTGCCGACCCCAACCCTAGCTTCTAATCCTATACTTTTGAGAAAGGCAGAAAGGACTGTAAATATTTTTTGAGACCTGCTATGATGTCTAGTTTTGGAGGTGGTGGCAGTTTTCATTGCGAGTGACCGGGATAGACAAGGTTAAAAATATGTTTATCAGGAGGAGCGTTCTAGGGAAAAAGTTAGTTATGGAGGCAGCTGAAAGAAGAAGTGGGTCAATTAGAATGATTGCTGTCTTTGTCCCCTGATAACAAGACTTTGGAGAGCAAATTAAGAAAACAAACAAAAGGACATTCTGATAGCATAAGATTAGGGTCAGCATGATGAGCACTTTACAGTTGCAGTTGTCCTCTTAGCTATTCAGCTGCCTCTGCAGTCAGTCTGTCTCCACCGTCTTGGACTGCAGCTGGTGACGGCAGTCGTTACTCTCTGCTGGAAATCTGCTGCAGGTGGAGGACTGGTTCCACAGAGGCTGCAGAGGAGAACAAGGACTACCAGCTACAGTCCATGGCAGTGACGCTGGAGTCCTTTTGTAGGATGAGAGCCTTCGCTAGAGAGGCAGTTTATTATTGCACTGCTATTTATTATCATAAAGTTTACATAGTATGGTTTAATGTTTTAAGTAAATGTGTGTGCATGTCCACACATTTGCACGTCCCTGCACTAATACCACAAATACAAGTTTTTGAGTCATGTCACTGCGATTTATAAAGTGCATTTAAAACAATAAATAAAAACAATAAATAAAACAATAGAACAACAAACACTTGGTTAATATTCTAAAATCTAATTATGTGGGAAACACTTGTGGTAAAGCTGGTTTACATGCATTGCCTGATATATTCTAATAAATGGAAATATAACTGTTTTCTCCCTCTTTTCCTCTGTCAGTGTGACACAGAGAGTGATATGGGAGACAAGGTGTGTACTGTTTGCTTATATTCTTATCAATATTTGTTGAAGGTTTTTCTTATTTGCTGAGGATTTTGCACATGAAATAATACCTTGAGGGCTCCTACAACAGTCGTTTTCACTTTTGTTGTAATAAACAAAAAAAATGCGTGTGTTGATTTAAAATAGTCGTTCTAATAAAATCCTGCTTTTGTTTTCTTGTGCAGGCCTCTGACAATGACATGGAGCCAGTGTTCACAGTCAGCACCAGGAAAGGTTTGAGAAATTTACGATTGACCTTTTTTTTAATTTTTTCCCTGCTGCTTCACATTCTGGAAACAGTGAACTGATGTGTCAGTCAGTGGGCTCCCACAAGGCTAAATTTAGATCTTAACAGAAAACGAGTTAAACAGCTGAATTTTCTTTCTTTTGTCACAAAGTGGAGCTGATTAAAATCTGCGGAGAGGGAAATGAGAGAATACAGGCGTGTAGTGCACAGGCATCCAGAAACGTGATGTGGAATGAAACAGAAGAAACATGTCCATCAAGTGGACAGCAGAGGGTATCTTCAGGTTCTGAAATGTCCTTTCTAGCTAAAAGTGTTGGTAGATTTCAAATAAAAGCCACTGGCTTAGCACATTTTATATTGACCTAAATAATAATTTGGTTTTTTGTGTAACATTTGTGTATTTTATTAAGATTATAACAACACCATGTTGAATACAAACTAAAAGAACCAGAAAAAGAACTGCATCAAAAAGAGCCAGTTAAGGTGGTTCAGACCCAGATCCAGGAACCGCCTTGTTATCCCCCCACCAGAAGAGCTGGAGGTGGTCGCTGAGGGGAGTGAGTCTGGGTTAAAGTGATAGAGAATGAATGAATGGATAAACCAATCAGCGGTTATTCACTTCAGTCCTGAATATAATAAAGCTAAAAACTCTGTTGAATATATTTACTAATGTATTTGCAAAAGTATCAAATATAAACATAAATTTCAATGTTTACAGAAGTTTAATGATCCCCTTGGGACTCCTCCACTCCTAGTATCAGTCACCTTCTTCTGTGGCTGGATGGCAGAGTCACAAGCAGGGCAGGTCCAAAGTAGCCACCCTACAGCCATCTTTGCAGCCCCTCTGTGCACTTATTTTGATGCATTATTTAAAAGAATTTTAATTTAAAATTTCATCAGGACGTTAAAAAACTGCTTTTCTGGAACCACCAGTTAGATCTGATTTTTTTTTTAAAAAATACAAAATTAAAATAGTGAAAGTGTTTGGTAAATTTTCCCAAAATAAAATTGAAAACCCCTTTTCTTTTTTTCCCCACAAATCAGTGTATCTGGTGAATCCCAACAAAGCACTGAACAAATACTACGCTAATTCATGTTGTGGATAGAGTAAGAGTCAAGTACACTTCACCATTTTCTTGTTTTGCTACAGTTGAAAACTTGACTGGACTGGAACATAACAAGATTGGCTTACACATTTCCTGGTTTGGCTGCTGATTGGCTCTTTAGTGGCCAGGTGTGGGAAAAATGCTATCTAGGACCCATTAGCTCCATGTGAGGTTGTCTTTTGTTAACTAAAATAAAAGTAAAAATGAACAAACATTATGGTGGGCACCGACATTCCCGTAAATGAAACCAAAATTTGGTAGACACAGCGAAGACTTTTAATATGTGACTATTTAGTTTCAAACATTTACCTGCGTGTGTCCCATGGCTTTCTGGGACATATTCTTCCCACATATGACCCATTGCTGGTGTTGATTTCAGACTCAATCTACCGCCTGCAGAGATATTAGAGTTCATAAATTCTTCTTCATGGTGGTTAGCACTGCTGCCTCACAACTACAATGACATCTAGAAGGCCTGGGTCCAATTCCACCTTGGCCCGGGCCTCTCTGTGTGGAGTTTGCATGTTCTCCCCGTGTCTGCATGGGTTTCATCCCACAGTCCAAAGACATGCAGTTAATGGGGTTAGGTTAATTGGTCACTCCAAAATTGCCCATAGGTGTGAATGTGAGTATGAATGGTTGTGTGTCTCTCTGTGTTAGCCCTGCGACAGGCTGGCGACCTGTACAGGGTGTACCCTGCCTCTCGCCTTATGTCAGCTGGGATAGGCTCCAGCCTCCCCATGGCCCTGAACAGGATAAGCGGAAGAAAATGGATGGATGGAAATTCTTTTTCATGGAGTTTTTAACCAAAAACTGAATCCTTTCATTTGTTTTCCGCTGCATACTCAGCCCAGGTTGTGTTTAATGGTTAATTGATTTGGTTATTAATAACTGCGTACCTCTCTATGTTTAACTCGTAAGGAACAAAGGCCAAAACACTGAATGGCAGCTCTCCTGCAGGAATTCATACTGGCAGTGGGAGGTGGGGTTGTGGGGGAGTAAATCAGTCACTGCTTGCTGACACATCGGATTGTTTCATACTTAATTTAGCTTTGGGTTTAATTATCCTCGAGTTTAAGTCAGGTCAGTTCTTGATGTCCTGAGGTGTTTTACTTTGGAAGACCTTTGTCTCCCTGCAGGAGTAGAGAAAATGCTGACTGGCTTTCTTTTCCTCAGTTGTCGATCCCGCCCCTTCAAACATCGGATCATCTGTGAGCAAAAGCTGCCCGTCTCTGCCGATGCGCTGTGGCGGCGTCTCACGGTTAATGGTGACACCACGGGTGTCTGGCCTGGAGCGAAGTCAGGAGAAAAGCCTGGAGCCACACTTCCCAGAGCCTGTTTCTTCTTCTACCTCTTCTTCCTCATTCTCCTGCCTGCCTTCCCGCTCCCCGGTCACGACTGCAGGCTCAGTGTCTCGGTCCAGCCCGGTCAACGGCAGCGGCAGCCGCCACAACGGCAGCCCCCCGCTCTCCAAACCCAAGCCCTTTCACTCTTTCTCTGGACGACCTCACGCCATCTACAACAGGTATGAGTTGTACTTAAAGCTTACAATTCTTCTTATGAGTTTTTCTGGCTTTGTCTTCTGCAAATCTGAAGCTCAACTTTTATGTTTTGTGTTTCTGCTTTCTCGGGAGCAGCACCCCAGTCAAACCTCTATCATCTGCTTCATCCATCGCGTCTTCCACATCTTCTATGCGCCCCCCAACTCCTTCCACCAGTGGTTCTCTGTCCTTCATGAGGGGCTCAGGATCCTCAGGGCCTCTCCGCCCCCCATCCCGAACCAACTCTGGAGCCATGTTCGCATCCTCACCTGGCCTGCCTCTGCCGCCACCTCCACCTCTGCTACAAGGTACCGCTCACTCGGTCACAGCAGGTACAGCAAACAGAAATGCTTCATTTGACTGCCATCAGTCTGTTAGTCGTTTATGGGAACATGATGACTGATGTGTTTCAAAAATAAACTAAACCCAGACTTCTCTAGGCGGTTGTCTGGGTTCGTGTGGGGTGTTGAGGAAGTTGTGTATTGATGAGCTGAGATCTGATCTCATAAGCAGAGAATGTGTTGCATAAAGTAGAAGTTGCGTGTATGATGAAGTATCACTTCAGTAGTTATAACTCTGTTTGTTTCTGTCAGATTAACTTGAGCAAATTTAAACTCAGATAATTCAGTGTTTCCCACACAGAGACCGTTCTTAGGCAGGGTGACCTGGTTTATTAACTCTAAACTTTATTTGGCAACTCAATTTAGCATTTTTTTAAAAATTCATCTAAGAAAAGGACACTATGAACAACCAACTCTTACTTTGAAAGTTCAGTGACCCTGTTTTAGCTTAGTTGATGGCCACTGCATTGGTTGTGGTGCCATTGTTCTCACAGCTCCGTAACCATCAGCACTAATATAGAAATAGAAGAAGTCAAAACAGGAAGTAGAGTGATTAGAGTTTTTTTTTTTTTTTTTCTTTTCAAAGCTGCTGGTGCAGCAGCTTCCTCTCTTATAATTTCTCTGAGCTTCTGTATTGATATATAATTGAAATGGCAGTGAAGACTGACCCACTCTTACACTTGTGTCTCCAACCTGGTAAAAATCTAGTTACATGACAAGCTAAAGTGACACCAAAGCGTGGCGCACGCCAGCAGTTTTGACATCGCCTCCCTAGAAACGTAATTACACCTTGTGTCGATGTAGCTGTGCAGGTCTAAGTACTGTGTCGGCCACTTGCATAGGTTATGTCATAGGCGCTACATAGATTGAATGCAGAAGTCTAAACAAGCTTGATGAGAACCTGCAGCAGGTGGATGACTGGTTGGTGTGCTGCTATGCTGACCTTACAGCAGCTACAGAGCATAACAAGGGCAACTGCCACCAGATGCAGTCCATGGTGGTGTAGTTGAAGTTTATCTGCTAGCTGAATGACTCCTTGAAGAAGCAGCCAATTAATAATTCCCTTATTTATTGTCACAAAGTGCTTGGTAAACAAAATATCCGCAGATGAAATGATTATAAACTATATTTTATGTAGCCATACATGCACCTCCACAAATCCTTTTAACAATTTGGTGAATTTCTGGATTTTATGTAAACAGAATTTATTTATTGTCTTTCCAGTATCCCGACATCCTCCACTAATTACTGCCTTTTTATTTCAGCAGAGCGTGAGGGCAGACGCAGCGTCCCCGGGGCGGAAAATAATGCAACGGGTCGCTCCACTCCTGGAGGCCCATCGGTGCCGAGCTCCACGCCGGGCTCATCGGGCCGGATGTCTCAGAACCAGACAAGCATCCCCGCGATGGCATTCCAGTTCCATCAGCACAACCACCAGCACCAACACACGCACACGCACCAACACTTCACGCCCTACCTGCCGTCAGCTACGGCGCCACCGTTGGTGAGACTCTCTCAGCTGTTATACATCTGTTTTAAACTTCACTGCGGCTGAAATGTATTAACCCGTGTTAACTGTTCTTGTCTTTCAGTTCGATAAGTATCCAGCCAAAATGGACGGGCTGTACCGACACCCCGTGAGTATCTGCGAGTAGATGTTAAAACTCAAACCTGAACTAAAACAGGAGCAATTTATTGATAGCTGTGAACTGGTCACTAAGCTGGGTTTGTGTTTGTGTGTCAGTTTTTCCCACAATACACGCCACCCTCAGTGCAGGGTATTCAGCCTGTGATTCCTCCTCCTCCTGGGCATTTCAGCTCTTTGCAAGGAGCATTTCAGCCAAAGGTGAGAAGAACACTCCTTGTGTCTTTGTGTTAATGCTTTTTTTTGTTAGGCGATAACGTGCACGTGACTGATTTGAACTCCCTGTGTGGACTGTGTGACAGTGTTGCAAGCACCTGAGGCATACTTGCCAACACCCCAGTTTGTCCCAGCTTTCTTCTATATTTTAAGCTTTCGTGCTTTCTCCCAGGAAACTGCATGACCATCAAGCTTAAGTAGGATTAACAATAATAAATGCATCTGTAAGTTTTAGGCCTCAGTCGCACTGGGCCTGAAGACCTGTGTGAGTGATCCCCTAGTGTTTGGACAGTAAGTGCAGACAAATTACGGGCGGCTGTAGTTTTTGGTGCGTCACCCTCTTTATGACCGCTTTCACCCAGAAACAGCCAGAAATCTCCAGCAACCTCTCATCAAATACACTTTTTTCCTTAGCAGCCGGAGGTTGCCAGGGGGGCTCTAAGACCTGTGTGACTGAGGCCTTATGTGTTTGTCTAATGTTACCCAAGTTTCCAGTCTATGTATACAATCAACACGCTACATACAATTCAACCCTGTCAATGCAACCTGGCAGCCCACAACCTGATTAAAATGGTGCGTGTGCAGCTAACCTCTGCACAGGCAGACGAATTAGAAGCTGAATAAATGAGGTCACTCTCGACCCACATGTGCAACGTGTGTGACAGCCCAGCAGGCATGGTTGAAACAGCGACTTCGTTCCCCCAAGTTTCTTGTAAAGCAAGAAATGTCAGATTATTGCAGTCAAGTAAATAAATGCAGGTGCCACTTGTTTGTTTTAATGCATTTGGTTAACAGCTTTTTTTTTTTTGTGAAAAAAAAGCTATTTATATTTACATTTACATGTAAATTCTGTGTCAACTTCTGTTCATTGCATGGTGAACTTGTCACATTTAACACAAACCTTAACAAGGAAACCCAGCTCTAGAACATTTGCGTCGCAGATGAACAATGGTTAAAAAAAAAATCAACGTTTTTCCAACGTCGAAGACACAGAAAAAGGAGTCTGAGCCAAATTTTCCGCCAAAGCCGGCTGTTTCTCCAGCTCAGAGTGCAAAGATATTCATTTTAAATCGCACATCACTGAGTTTAGATTTGTTTTTCTGTGTTAACAAAATCACTTCACACATCAGATCCTGTATTTTCAAACCTAAATGTTGGCAGGTATGACTAGTGGCTTGTTTAATAAGGAGCACTCACTGTCTAACGCCGCGTTTCCTCTAGTACCTACTCAGCTCGACTCGACTCGGTTTTGTTTTGTTTCCATTACAATTGCGTACCACCTCAGTGTGATTGGAGTCAGTATAGCACCACAGGCAGAAGTCACTTGACATAATTTGTATGTAACTGAAACACAGCCTGACACACTTTCTCATTTGTCGTTTGCCGCAGAGCAGACGACACTCCATGGCTAATCAGTGGCATGCTACTCTTTGACGTCACATTATTGGATCACTTGCAACCTCGCCAGAGTTAGTACTAAAAAGTACCTGGTACCAGGACCTAATGGAAAACCATACAAACTGTGCTGAGTCGAGTCGCCTGAGTAGGTGCTAGTTGAAATGTGGCATCAGAGCATGGGTGCTTTAGATCCTCATCATTACTGTGCCTTCGTAAAGCTGCTTGCTTGGTCTCTTGTGTTTGACCTGGCTGCAAAAAGAAAAGAATAATGCTTTATAGCTCAGTAGGCTGTGGCTCATGTTTCTGCTGTGTGTGTGACAGCCTCTTGTCCCTCAGGGAACGGGTCCTGACATACCACGACTTGGGGTTGTGCCTCCCCACCTGCAGCCCAAAGACCCCAGGGTAAGGACAGTGTGCTTACTCTCCTGATTGCAAATATGCATTACCAGTTTAGACTGGGACATGCTGCAGCAAAGGCTTAGTTACTACAGTAAAGAGTACAAAACACTACTCCTGATGAAGAGTGAGATGTACTGATTAAAAGTGGTTATACACTTCTCTTCTCTTGTAGCTTACTGATCCATTTGGGACATCAACATTGAAAATCACAAATGTAAGCAAAAACAGGCTCCTTTCAGATCTTCAGCCTGCTCCACTGTCTCACTGCTTCACTCACTCTTTGCACTAATCTCACTTGTAATCTTGATTGCTACTGGTCTGTTTTCTGCCCTTGCACACTCATTTAGATATTTAAGACCCAGAAATTATGCTATGCATAATGTATGTGGTTGTTCTTTTCACTGACTTTGTTTGTTTCATATATACATACTCTAACCTAAACTGGGCCCTAGAGTGTAACTTTATCTCCTGCTGCAAAACCCCCAACCTTGTGTAGAGGCTAGAAAAGATACTCTTGAACTGCAGGATCTGACTTTGTGTGCAGAGGCTTTAAAGATGTACGTGCAAGACTTGTGGAATGACAGTGATTTTTGTGCTGTTCAGAAACCAGGAAAATGGTGTGCTATGCATGTTCAGGTGGCCTATATGATTCACAACCATCAGAGAAAAGTAAAGGTGAGTGTTTCTTACTGAAATCATGAGGGGATAAATTTAACCTCCATACTTAGAGGATAAAATGGTGAGGTTTAACTCT
Source organism: Australoheros facetus (assembly GCA_030220045.1). Lineage (NCBI taxonomy): Eukaryota > Metazoa > Chordata > Actinopteri > Cichliformes > Cichlidae > Australoheros > Australoheros facetus. Next base: position 33,278 of record JASGAU010410022.1, read on the forward strand.
TCTGCCTTTTATTCAGCTCATGCAGGCCGATCCTCACAAGCTGGACTTCCGCAGTGAGCTGCTGGCCCGTTTTCCTGGAGCCGGTGGACTGGGCCAACTGGGGCCCTTGCCTCCCACTCATGACCTGACCAGACCTCCCAGTCTGTTCTCAGGTACTGGTGCATGCCTTAAACATTTCTGTCTCCCAAGAACAGCTGGCAAAATGTCATTTTCATAAGGGAGCACATCTGTTGAATTTTGGCTCTTCTGTTGCAGCCATCAGAGCAGACTAAACCATAAACCAGAGTTATTATAGTTTTGTTTTTTGTTTTCTATTCAGTTTGGTTTCCGGTAGTTTACACAGTGGGTTTCCCCATTTCAGTTTAATTTCTATTGTTTGAAAAGGTTTAGTTTTGTTTTCATTAGTTGCATTATTAGTAGTTCGTTTTAGTCTTTTTAATTATTAGAATTGTGACTCAGAGTCTGTGTCAAGAATCACATTTGCCCAAGCCTCATCAGGCTGGTTTTGTTGACAAATTTGACCAAGGTGACAAAGACTAAAGCTAAGTACATTTCTCCTACATTTTTATTTGATTTATTTAGTACACAGTCTTTCACTTTTTACAGTTAACTAATGTTTGGGTGTTTTTTTTCTACATCTACTGTTAATTTAGTGGAGTTTAAAAACCTTGGATTCTAATGGCTAAAAGACGACCGCCAACCAAAAACGTCCGTTCTCCGAATAGACAAGCACCATCCTAATGTGTACATTGTACGTTATTCTTGTTCATCAATAACTTGTACTGACCAGCTATTTTTTCTATTAAATTAAAATGTAATCTGGTTAGTACATGGTTTCACCAATAAAACTACCACACTAAACAGAAGACATTCAGACATTTCAGCAGTCTCACGGCAGCTCATTAAATCTTCACAGCCTCTAATCTGTTAATTCATGTTCCTGAACACGTCATTAATTAAAAGTGTTAAAAAAAAGACTTGTTCAGGTCAACATATGTGCTGCAAACATGAAATATACAAAAAGAAATGTCATTTCCATGAACATCAACAAACATTTAAATACTTAGAGGTTTCCATCCTTGTAATACTTCAAGTTCTTGGTAATGATGGTTTTACAGTAACTGCAGCTTCAGCTGGCAGAACAGGTGTGGCTTCTCCTGTACTTCTTTCTCTTCTTCTAGTCTGTTATTTGTCTGTCATATTGTTTCATTTTTATTTTACCTGAGCTGCAACTCGTGCCTCAGTGGACACAACATTGACCACTTTGTTCATTGCACCTTGTCTCTCTCAATTTTTTCTTTTTAAACCATTAGCACTCCCAAAGAAACACTTTTGAAAGGTGTGCCTTTTCTGGCTTCCTCCTCGGATCGTATTCCTTCAGTTTCTTCAGTTCTTTGCTTTTTGCGGTCACGTTTTTTTTCTTCCAAACACGTCACTGGCTTCTCCAAGACCCCAACACAATCTAAACCAGTTTATTTAAATAGAGAATCACGGATGTGGAAGTATGTACATAGTGAATATGTGCCTGTTGGCTTAGAATGATTCTTATTCCCCAGCAGGTGGTAATTCTGTGGTCAGTTTAAGAATATTTTTTGAACATATCAGCAAATGAGGCCCAATGTCTTAAAGATCTGATCAATTCCTTCTGATGTCTCTGATCACTGTTTGACTCTTCATTTTTATTCTAGCGTCTCATCCCAGAGGTTTGACAGCTCCTGTAGCTTTGCTGTCTGGCTTGCGTTTGGTGTGTGACTAGCCTGCCGAGCTTGATTTGAATATTCTTGAAATATTCTTTTTGTTTTATTATTTCTTTCCCTCAGGTGCAGTCAATCCATCTTCAGGTCCTTTCATCTCTCCGTCAACGCCACACTCCTCTTTCCTTGCACCGACTCCACACTTGGGTAAGATCAGCTTGAAATAAAAGATTTTTATTTTTAATTTTCTTTAACTGATAAAGAGGTAAGTTTTCATACATGTGTACTTCATGTAACCCAGATTTGAGCTTTTGTTGTAAAACTGTGTTGAGAAATCAGCATTTCTGATGGTTCTATCGGTGTGTTTGTGTGTTAGATCCATATGGCCGATCCCCACCCTTCACCCCTCTGGGAGCTCTGGGTTCTGGTGCCTTTGGAGGACTTGGCAGTCCAACACTGGGTCAGTTTTTCAGTATCTCTAGTCCTGATGTGCAAAGCTTAAAGGGTCGATTCAGATTCTTTCAAATCTGCCTGAATGCAATCTGCACGTCACATAGATGTTGAGCTTTCGGTCTTTAATCCAGTCTGCGCTCCGAGCGAGACCAGGGGAGCATTTATTCTTAATACTCTTCTGCTTCATTTATCACAGCAAACTAAAACCTCAACATATAAAGTGATTCGCTCACTGTGCGCCGCTTTGTGTAGGTTACCCACCTCCTTGCATGTCAGTCGGCAATATTCTTCGCTCTCACTGGTTGTGCCTTCAGTCACTCACCTCAAAGTTGAGCGTTTGGACACACCCACTTCCTCTCACAGTTGTTTTGCCCGTCATCACTACAGTTTGCTGAATTTCACTGACACCTTGCAGCTTCCTGTGAGCTGGGTTTGAGTGCCACCTCACCAATGGTGACAGTTTAACTGGTGCTTAGTAATGGTTAAAAACTTGAAAACAACAACAAAAACCCCATTAACTCAGTGAAAGTTGCTGTGTTGCTTTCCCTCATTAACTTAGCTCAGTAATTTAGCATGTTTTAGCCAGGTTTATAAAAGTTTGTGTATTTGAAATGATTGTGAAGTTGAGTTAGGTCAGAACTTCTTATTTCGAGCCCGCTGTGTTGGCTAAACTGTTCTGCGCCGTGCTTTTAAAGTTAAAGTTGGTCACTGTAATCATTCCTTTTCCCCACGCTGGCCATGAGGTGATCCTTTCCTGACGTGACTCCACGTAAGAAAATTCCAGAGTTAGTGCAAACCTGAAACAAGGCTCCAGCAGTCAGCTAAAGTATAATCAATAAGATATCTTCTCCCTGGCTGTTGTACTGTGTACTGATAACAAGATGAAATTATCAGGAATTATCTCACTTTTGTGCCTCGACAGGGAAATGCTGCCTGGGGAGCAAACATCTGTTTGGCCGCTGAAGATAACTTCGTACCAATTTTGGCCCCCATATTTTATAGTATAGTCACTGATTTAATGGCTAATGTGGAGAAGTGGGATAATTACAGCCCACAATAAATCAGCATACATGCGGCATGTGCATTAAAACTGATTTATTTTTTATTTTTTTTAAATCCAAACTGGTCCTTTAAGTCCTGCTTTAACACATGAGCTCTGTTTCTAGGATTAATGCTGTATGGAGTGTTTCCACCTGTGTGGCTGAGTTTTTGGAGTCTGTGATGATTTTATTTAGTTACTGAGCAGCTTCCTCTTTTTTTAGTTTAATGATTAAAAAAAAAAAACTAGTCCTCAATCACACAGCGCAATGAGGGGCTGTCACAATATTATGGTAACCTCCTGATGAAGACCCCCGTGACCCTGAATTGAATAATAATCCTGGAAAATGAATTAAACTCAGAATACAAATGCACAAAGATAGCGACAGTCTGTAGCCACGCCTGTATAAAAGTTGATTTCACAATTATTTACAAATACGGGTTTGTCATGTACATAAAAACTTTAGACAACCAACCAATGTTGAAAATTTGATGTTATCTTGGGCACTCGGTTA
>JASGAU010410022.1:37045-98984 GCA_030220045.1 Australoheros facetus
CACGTGATGTTTAAAATCTGGAAACGTCTGTTTGGGTGTGTTTAACACACAGATTGGAGCATTTACTCTGCTGGTGAGGAGGAGGAGCTGGTTTTAACTTGCTGATTTGCACAACTGCTGGTTAACTCTGATCGGAAGCTTTTCTTTTACACCGTTATTGTATTTTCATGCATATGAGCTTGAACATGAATGCATTGTCTAGCCTGCAGTGGCCCCCACTGACAACAGTTTTACAGTTTAATTTGACCTCCAGGTACTTCTGCCTTTATGTTTACATGTAACAGCTTATCTGCTCCTGTGGTGTGGGTGTTAGGCTAACTGTTAGCTTTAGTAAAAACAGAAGCTGAGGAGGTGGCTGCTTTTGAAGCCTGACACTCTCATGAGAGAGATTTATGATGGTACCTGGTTACCTTCCCCTGAAGCCAGTCGGTATAATTTGGGGAACTGAGATTCTATAACCCAGCCCCTTTTTATTACCCTCCATCAGTACAGCTTTAGTCTAGGCCGGGTTTCCTTTGAAACCTTTATTTTCACAAATGCCTCAGGTTTGGTAGAGATGACCTAAACAGTAACTCTTTCAGAAGGGTGTATATTGACTATAATCATACTTTTTAAACATGCTCACAGTTTGGTATGTAGCTGAAACTAACCATTGACTTCAGCTTGAGAGTTGCACAAATGAACAGTCTTTTCCCCTAGTTTTCAGCATCTTCTTTAATTAAAATGTATTGCAAGTGTTCAAACAGCCCCACACGGTGGCTGGCTGATGGACCTGTCCCACACAGTGTGGGGAAAAGTTGCAGGAAGGCTGATTAATACTACCGAACAGTCTGATACCTAACCAAACTTCTCGTTCAGGAATTATCTCATCCATTATTGAAGCGATAGAAGACTGAAAAGGAAGAAACCTGCCACATGCAGCTCTCTCCTCTTTGTTTGAATCCCCTCCAGCTGGATGAGACTAGGCCCATGCATGAGCCTCATGTGTGCTACAGCTGAGTCCGTGCTGACCTTTAGCTTCATACAAGATTGGAAAGGAGAGAGTCCGCATAATTTCCTCTGTTTTGTACTATTCACCTGATCTGAAAAGTCCTCATTAGCGAAACTGTGCTGCAGCAGTCCAGAGGAGGTGCAGCAGCCTAGTTCTCTCTGACCATGGGAATTACAATATGCTGGAAAGTTATTATGGATTTCTTGTCCAATGACATGAAATCTACCCAAGCTTTAAGTAAGAATTTGACTGAAAACCCAGCTTATCAGCAGTAGATATTCGACTATTTGGATATGATTTGGTTGGGTTAGAGATTAAAGCCCTTCTTTAACTTTCATTCCTGCTTCACATTTTGGAAGTTTAGGAAAAAGTTCAAAGTCAGCCGTCCTTTTTCGTCTGAGCAGGATAAACTTGTTTTCGAGCTCGGGCCGAGGCGTTTTTTATCACCTGATGCTTTTCTCCCCCTTAATGCTTTTCTCTCCTGTCTCATAGCACAGCTACAGCCCAGCAGTCATTTTCACAGAGACATGCTGTGAATGGCTGTGCTGAGCTTTCACTGATTTACAAGTACAAGGTTGTATGTATTCATTTGAGTAGCCAGAATGACAAGTCCACCATGAACGCATGGATTTCTGTCAAATTGGAACAGAATCGGGGTTTGTTGGGAAGTTGTCCCAGTGTTTAGTTGTGTTTGATCAACTAGACAAAGCTGGGAGAGTTAATCAAAGTACCCAGTACTAAAAGATATTGATTAAAGGGTTACAAAAAGTTTGATTATTTAGCAAGGGCCCATTTCTTTTGAAGATTTCCTGTGTATATGCTGCAGAAGAGGCTGTTGAAGGGAATTAAGAGTTAAATATATGGACTTGTACTTAAAGGTGTTTTTACTGCTTTCACTTTGAAGTGCTACCAATCATTCATGCTTTCTAGGATAATAAATGCTAACAATAATACCTGATGTAAAGCATGTTATTTTTTACATCCAGTAGATGGTAGTAGTTAAGTGTGTTTATATTAACCTGTAATATTTTCTAACATCAAAAAAATGTGTTTCGTCTGCAGCCGGCTCCATCTTTGGCCCAAAAGACTCACCAGCCAGTGTAGTCGGAGGCTTGCCCACCCCAAACCATCACGATCCATGGAATCGCCTCCACGGTGGCCCGTCTGGATTCACAGCCGGGCCCAGCTGGGCTAAAGGGGCGGATAAGAGGGACGAGAGGGAACGAGTGAAGGAAGGAGAGAGAAGAGACATCCCCCACATCAAGGATGAAAAGGACAGGTATGAAATTAAACTGGTTTGAAGTCGGTGAATGTTCTCAGCCATCCAGGTCATGGTAATCTTAACTGCTTGAGTTGAAGGCAGCTGGACTTCTCTTTAGGTTCACAGTCTTCTTCCATTCTAAAAGCTGATGGGAATTCTCATGTATTTAACCCTTCGTGGGGTTGTCACCTTCGAGGTGGTCCTGAGAGTCATTGACCCGGCTTGTCTTCAAGCAAATTATCAGCCACCTTTAATGCAGTCTTAAGACGACTTCCCATATGATTCAACCCCCACCCACGCTTTGACCCATGTGACCTTAGAGCCAGGATTGTACTTTCCGCATCCGCAAGTCTGCTCGGGTCTGAGTGACGTACATTTTATCATCAGATGATGAGCAGAAGGGTCTGTGCAGATGTCTGCATGCCTTCAGAGTCGTCCATGGATAATTTACATTACAGTGCGCCAATGACACATGTGCTCCAGGTACCAGACTTCTAAAGGTCTCTAGCTGTCCATGTCCGCAGTGGAGGAAAATTGAGGACTCACGTGATGGCAGGGAGGGTCAGTGTCTTCATGACCCTAAAAAGAAGTCCAGTCACATTCAACTCAGGAGCTAATTTATAAATGAAATAGTCGCTTTATTTTAATGTTGTGTGACATTACTTAGTGTTAATCTCTGTAATACAGTGTAAAAAAATCCTAGTCGGTCTACATAAAATGATTTTATTCCACAATGACACATTAGAAAGACTGAACAGCTGCTTGGCGTAAACATGTTACCCCTGTTAGGTAATGTCTCTGATGGTAATAAGGCTGTAAAACTTTAAATGATTCAGACTTGTAGCTTGGATGAGGGTGGTTAATGCAGTGAAAGTCCAAAAATGATGCCTGCCTCGTTTTCAAAGCTTTCCAGTGGATATGATTGAATGGTGGGTCATATGCTGGACATTCCTGGTCTTAACTGTCCCAAATGTTTTGTCTGACCTAAAACCCAAGCACAATGCCTTAAGATGTAAATACAATTTGACAATGGCCAAAAGATTAATTTGTTCACTTCATTTTGCTCACATGAATACAGTCATGTTGGAAACCCAGAAATATTCACCTGTAGTGGACCAAGAAACAGTACAGCCAGTAGAATCTGCTTACAGTGACATATTTTACCAGGAGATCCATAGAGGTTTAGGACACTTCAGTGTTGGCTTCATTTAAGCTACACAGCCAGCAGGAGGTAGGAGGGGAACATGGAGGATTATTGAGTGTGTGAATTAACTGAATTACTCAACATGTTTGAGCTTGTATTGAAACCAGAAGAGGAATACTTGTTTTTTTTTGTTTTTTTTGAAAACATACAACACCCCTTAACTGCGGCGGTTGTGGGAAGTGAGTTTCTCCTATTATATTAGACGAGTTATTAAGCTAGAGAAAAGTGTAAGTTATTAGCAGTAGGTATCTTACTGCTGTTGAATGTGTAGATAAGCTGAGGCTGCAGTGTAGTGGTTCACAAAAGCTGGGAAGTGATTTTAAACTGTAATATTACAGCACCTCTACTATGTGGAAAACTAGTGTGAGAAGTTTTGAAACCTCTACTGCTTTAAGCCCCCTGTTATAATATTAAAAATAAAATTCTTAGCAGCTTGAAAGTGGTGTTTAGATATCTTCCACCTGCTTAAAATGTACTGTAGTCTGAACTTTGTGTGCACTTTGTTTTGCAGAGACAACATGCTGTATGGCCGACCTAATAGAATATCTCCAGTTGGTCCGTCCTATAAGCCCCGAAGCAGCACCCCAGTCTCCCACATCAACGGCCACAGCAGCGCCCTGGGGGGGAGCAGTGGACCTATTGAGGACTTGACACGCGGCTTAAATAGAGACCGTGATAGAGACAGAGATGTGGACAAGAGGCTGGTCCCAACGGTGTCTTCAAGGGGGCCTCCTCTTGGCTCTTCATCTTTAGTAGCAGATCGGGACAGGCCGCGGTCCTCCTCATCTTCTGTGCTCACTACTCCCCCACCTTCTAATCGCTCAGCCCCATCTCCATTGGACCTGTATCCCCGCTCAGTGGCTCCCACAGCACACAACTCCCACAACGAGCCCTCGCACTCCCAAAGAGACTGTAACCTCCCCTCTTCCTCTACAGCTTCCTCCTCTGTTACTTCATTGCCTCAGGCCAAAAAGTCTGACCGGACCTCAACACCCATCTCCAAAGCATCCCTGCTCATCTCGCAAGTTAAAGTGAAAGAGGAGCGGAAAGAAGAGCCCGAACACATCCCCATCACCCTTCCACCCCCAGCGCCCAGCCACAACTTTGAGCGCCCCAACAGCCATCCTCATCACCCCAGTTCTGGCACTCCTTCTTCCTCTTTATCTCTGACCCCTACTCCAGGTGTTCCTCTCCCACCGCCTACTCCAAACCCGCCTTCACACTCGATGTCCCTGCTGGAACGCACAAGAGCCATTGAGGCATACTTGGGGAGCACAGTGGGTCCTGGATTGGTAATTGGTCCTGGTGGAGAACGTTTCTCCCATGGTCCACCTCAAGGGCCACCACAGGGTCCACATAGCTTCACCTGGGAACACTGGAGGGAGCAGCAACATCAGCATCGTAGGGAGGCTTTAGCACTTCGTTCAGACCCTCACCTAGCCCTGCGATCTGAGCCACAACAGCTGGCTCACCTGTTCCGGCATCAGCGCCTTATGGAGGCAGAAAGGGTTGCTGTAGCAGCAGCAGTGGTGGCAGCCCCTCCCCACCCACAGACTTCTACCTCTACTGCCTCCTCCTCTGCTGTTCGCCCAGAGTTCAGCCTCATGGCACATCATTTCGACCGCCCTCATCAGCTCGGACACCCAGGAGGCGGGCTGATGGATGAGGAGCAGCGGGCCCAGATCCTGAGGGAAGACTTTGAGCGGGCTCGCTTCTTTGGGATGCACCCACACCTCGCTCCTGGCTCTCACCTCTCCAGTCCCTCTCATGCTGCTACTGCCGCTCACCTGGATCAGCTACCGCCTGGTTTTCTCACCCACGCTCTCCCTCCAGGAGCCTCTGCTGCTTCCCAGCACCACGCAGGCCTCTACTCCCGCCTTGGCCCACTCATCCCACACCACATGGCCAACGGTATCCTGGCAAAGACCGCAGCGGGCTTGGTGGGACCTCTTCCGGTGGGGGCGCCGCCTCCACTCATTCCGTCCGTCACCAACCGGTCGGCCACGCCCCCCCGCAGCTCTAGACTCGCAGGGCCAGGTGAGCTGGCACTGTACAGCACCCACAAAGATGGTGAATCCAGATAGTACAGGGACAACACTGGAGGAGATTAAGGGAAATGTCAGGATCACTGTGCTGCTCTCAACCTGCCCCCTTTTCTTCTTGCAGACTACTAAACCCTGACCTTCCAGTTACACAACCAAACCACCCCCGCACCCCTCCAGAAAGCAGGAAGGAGGTGATGGTAGGAAGGGGAAAATGCAAGACATGGAATAAGCCCAATGGTTCTATCAGTGCAATTTAAAGGTACATGGTTTCTGTGCATCCTTGGTGTATTTTTATTTTATACTGAAGTTGTAAGAAGAGGCAGAGGACAGCTTTTTCATTTTGTCAGGTGAATTCTTTTCCACGCTTTTTAAGCAAGCCTTTTCCAGGTGGATTTGGAAACGACTTCCAGAGGGGCGAATGCCTTGAAGACCATGTCCAGGGTTTGATCGTCCTCAGCTTGGGTCATTTATGGGATACTTTAAAGCCCTCCTCTGCACCAATCAGCCCAGCTTTAGGTGTTGTAGGTGAGGGTTTGTTTTGGAAATACAGTGGTAAAGTGGTGCTCTGTTCTGTTTGTGTGTCTTTTATTGTCATTGTGCAAAGACGGATTACAGATGAGACCATTTAATTAAGATCAGTCAGCATTGTACCTCAGTTTTCTGCTTTACCCCCCAAAAAAATCTAATTCCAAACCCCTCAGCTTCACTGATGAGATTTTTTTTTTTTTTACTTTTTTGCTTATTTTTATTTTCAAAGGATAAATGGAGAAATGAACTGTGCTACACTGTGCGAGTGAACAGTGTCTTAGAGCTTCCTGTAAGTGTTTCCCAGTCTCCTCTTGACTATACGAGCAGGACCAGATTATAGTAGTCTAGAGAAATTGCCTTTGTAATTATTATTCTTAACATTAATTATCTTCTATAATAATAAATATATTCACTGTTATGTTATTTGTCATTGTTTCGGGTATCAACCAGTACTCTGTCCCAAGGTAGAAATGTTTCAAATCATGCAAAAAGACGAAGCAGAAAGGCTTCACAGAAAACTCTTCAGTGCTCGTGAACATCGCAGCCTCGGGCCTCTTCAAGGATCTCATCTGTGACTATAGTGCTGAGATGGAGGTTTGCCTGTGTGTGTCACTGGTTGTGTGTTATATCCATTTGGGACTAAGGGAGCCTTGTACATTGAACTGTCGAGTTGTTTCTTCAACAAAAATAAGTTATATACGTGCATAAGTGGGACATCTGCTGAAGAACTGAATAAAAAAGTTTAAGGACTTGTGTTCAAAGACAACTAGACAGTGGGTATCCTGAGAGGGAAAAGACTGGGTCGATTATTTTAATATGACCATTTTATACCTTTCAAACCCCTCCCCTAGAGACCACAAAGAATAATTATTAAATGAATTGTTGTTTACACTGTTGTGTGCGTCTTTTGTCCTGAATCTTTGTATAGATTTACTGGACACTTTGAGGTACACCTTGCTAGTACCAGATTGGACCCCTTCATTCTTCATGGCACAGATTCAACAACCTGCTGGATTTTGGTTTGTGGTGATATGATAGCATCACAGTTGCTGCAGATTTGTCGGCTGAACGTCCCCAAGCTGCTCTGTTGGATTGAGGTCCTGTCACTGTTGAGGCCTTTTACGAATACCTTTATTAGTCCCACAATGGGGAAATTACAGCTAACAGAACACCCATCCAAGAAATACAACATAGACAAACACAAACAGGGGGGACAGGTGTCTGAGGTCATGCAGCTGTTTTACCAGCGCTACCTTTAGCACCTTTACCTTTGAGCTCATTGAAATTATTTGAGCTTTGTGACGTGGCATTTTACCTTACTCAAAGCAGCCATCAGAATCTAGATACACTGATCATGAAGGGATGGAGACAGCAACAACACTCACCAAATTCTGACCCTATCATCTGAATGTTGCAGCAGAAATGAACTCTTTTTAATCTCCCAATGTTCATCTTTGGTGAGCCTGTGTGAATCGTACCTTCAGTTTCTTGTTCTTAGCTGACAGGAGTGGTGCTTGGTGTGGTCTTCTGCACGCCATCTGCTTCAAGGTTCAACATGTGCATTCAGAGATGCTCTTCTGCATACCTTGGTTGCAATGAATTGTGTTATTGCTGCCTTCCCATCAGCTTGAAGGAGTCTGGCCATTCTCCTCTGACCTCTGACCTCATCAAGGCATTTACTCCAAGAGAGCTGCTGCTCACTTTTTAGGACCATCTTCTGGAAGCCCCAGAGATGGTTGTGTGGGAAAATCCCAGTACTACTCAGACCAGCCCGTCTGGCACCAACAACCATGCCACATTCAAAGTCATTTAAAATCACCTGTCTTCCTCCGTTCTGATGCTCAGTTTGAACTACAGCAGGTCGTCTTGACCACGTCTACCATTGGTTGATTAGATATTTGCATTAACGAGCAGTTTGACAGGTGTACCTAACAAAGTTGGACCTTATCCAGTGGCTCCCTATGGCTTTATATGATATGCAAATGAACAGTGGTTATTTTGAACTTTCAATTACTGTAAGTTATTATAAGTCATTAATTACATTCTCCAATTATAAAAATGTGTAGCCTATAGCTTTTTCGGTTTTCAGTATGGGTGGCGAGCATGAAGAAAAAGTCATCGAGGAAAATGGAGAATTTAAAGAGGAGGGCTTTATTTACAGGACTTCAGTTAAAATTACATTAAATTCAAACTGGCCTGGTTTAGGCTGCTAAATGTTATATTTACTATCAAAACAGGCTACTTTTAATTTGAGGACTCAAAGGGGCCTGTATGGCTTTACTGCATCAACGTAGGCCCAAACCTGCCAATAGATATTTATTTTTCCTTTACTTCACAATTCTGTTGTATTTGTATTACAAATGAATGTGAAACTATATATATTTTTTGGTATTTTAGTTCTGTAATTTAATAACTAACAAAAATATGGTGTTATTGTAATGAAAATGCAAATGGTCATAAATGGCCCTCAAGGGAGCAGAGGTAAAGGTAAATAAAGGTGGTATTTATTTACACCTTTTAATAATATTCATAGGATCATTTATTAACAGGCATACTCTCAGCATCATACGGCTGTAACAGGTTTTGTGACTTCATGCAGATTTTTTTTGTCAAAAAAACAATTTGGTTTCATGAATAGTAATAAAAAAAATAGAATCATTTGTCAAGTAATGTGATACTCATTTTAATTGAAGAAGACAGCATATACGTATATAAACCTTTTTTAGTAGCTTTAGTAATCATTTCAGCACTTTTTGATATGTTTTAAACATAACATGCTGTCATGCAGACAGTCATTTACACCGGAATTACTCCCTTTGAGGTCTCCACAGTGGATCATCTGCCTCCATCTCCCCCTATCCCAGCATCCTCCTCTGTTACACCATCCCTCTGCACATCCCTGCATGCGTGAATCTCCTCTGAAGTCTTCCTCTTTCCTCCTGCCTGGCAGCTGCATCCTTTATCCAACATGCTCCCATAAAAGAGTATTTGTCTCTTTTCCCTATTTATCACGTTTCAGACTATCAAACAAATTTTAATATTAGACAAAGATAACCCGAGTAAGTACAAAATGCAATTTTTAAGTGATTAAGGGAACAAAGCAATCCAAATCTACCTGGCACTATGTGAAAAAGTCATTGCCCCCCAAAATCTAATAACTGGTTGCAATACTTGCTGCCAAGGGCAGGAAAGCATCTCAGTCAGATTTATATCTGGATATTGATTCGCTGAATTTTTGTTTTTTGAGCCATTCAGAGGTGGACCTGCTGGTGTGTGTTCGATCATCATCCTGCTGCATAACCCGTGAGCTTCAGGACACAAACTTATGGCTGGACATTCTCCTTCAGGGTTTTCGGGTAGAGAGCAGAATTCATGGTTCCATCACTTACAGCAAGTCATCCTGAAGCAGCAAAGCAGCCCCAGACCATCACACTACCACCATGTTTGACTGCTGGTCTGATGCTCTTTTTATGAAATGCTGTGTTAGTTTATGTAGATGTAACGGGACTCAAACCTTCCAGAAAGTTCAGCTTCTATCTTGTCAGTCCATAGAACATTTTCCCAGAAGTCTCGGGGATCATCTAGATGTTTGTTGGCAGATGTGAGACGAGCCTTTGTGTTCTTGTTGGTCAGCAGTGGTTTTCTCCTTGGAGCTCTTCCATGGATGCCATTTTTGCCCAGTCTCTTTCTTACTGCTGAATTATGAACTCTGACCTTAACTGAGCCAAGTGAGGCCTGCAGTTCTTTAGATGTTGTTCTGGGTTCTTCTGTGACCTCCTGGATGAGCTGTTGATGCACTTTTGGAGTAATTTTGGTAGGCAGCCACTCCTGGGAAGGTTCCCTACTGTTCCAGGTTTTCTCCATGTGTGGATAATGACTCTCACTGTGGTTCTCTGGAGTCCCAAAGCCTCAGAAATGGCTCTGTAACTCTTTCCAGATTTTGTTTCTCGGCTGGTTCTTTAGATCGTGGCGTGATGTATTTCTGAGATCTTTTAGCCTGCTTCACTTTGTCAAACAGGTTCTATTTAAAGGATTTCTTGATTCAGCAGGTCTGTAGTAATCAGGCCTGGATGTGGCAGTAAAACTAAACTCAGCTTTCCAAAAAAGTGGTTACTCAGTTTATTTGTGATTTAACAAGGAAAGCAATTACTTCTTCACAAAGGGCCAGATAGGTTTGGATACCTTTTTCCCGTTCATAAATTAAATCACCTAAAAATGGCCTTTTGTATTTACTCAAGTTATCTTGGACTAATATTAAAAATTTGTTTGATGACCTGAAACATGTGACAAATGTGCAAAAAGCTAAGAATGGAAGGGGGAAAATACTCTTTTCACGGCACTGTATCCACTATCCCTCCTCCACACATGCCCAAAACATCTCAGCCTTGCCTCACTAATAGAAAATCTTATTAATAACCCAACATTTAAATGCCCAGTTTGGCACATTTACTGTCCAATATTCATTTTATCTGAAGAAACCCATCTGTTTGCATAAAGCTTTTAATAAAGCGTTTTTAGTCATTTTAATTATTTCCAGGTATATTAAATATAGCGTGTTATATATAATTACACTCACAATCGTACAGATAATCACTTACGCATAAATTTCACATGGGAGTATATTACAAACATCAGCCACAATAGCAAAAGGGAAGTTTTATGAATAATGAAACATTTAAATGACCAAGAAATAAGTTATCCACTTTTTATCAATAACTATCAATTAAATCTTGTCTTAAATTTGATATAACGCCATATGATCACATAAATACAAAGCGAAAATACTTTTCACTAAATGTAAACAAACGCTGACAGGAAAATGTAAACTGTTTTACTGTCACAGTGATGTTAGAATCCTCTTTACTACTTGAATAATCCAGAATAAGCCGATTGAAGGGCACCATTTTTTCAAGCAATCTGCAGTAAATGAATTAAATTGATTCCTCTCTTTGTTACTCGCTCGCCAGCGCCGGTAAATAACAAACCATCACCAATGTCAGCATTTCAAGTGGCGCGCTTGACGACTTCTCGCGAGATTTCAGGTCGCTCTGTACTTTGTCAGCAGCGGTCCTCCACCATTTCGCTGCGTAAAGTCTCCTCCCCGCGACCGCTACATTCTGCGCCGAAACCCAGTCTCTCCCGGTCCGTAATTTAACTTCTTCCCACAGACCTAGGGGTACCTCGTTGGGTACCGGGAGACAGTTTGGATCACTGGCATTACGGATTGAGTGCGATTTTTCGCGGATGACGACTCCTTCAACGAGAATTTAGTAAAAGAAAATTGGTCGGAAATTTCAGGTAGGTGGGAACTTAAGATGGCGGCCTTGAGAGGGAGGGGGGGAAGGAGGAAGTAAAGGGGGATTCGAGGGGGGGGTTGTGAGCAGCGGAAGGGCACAATGAGACTGCGTTTCGTTTGGTGGTTTGATTTCAGCGGACTAAGATTAATTCTGTATGTACTGCACTGAACAAAAACAGGACCCCAAAACATTAAACAATGTCATGGAATAGATTCGGACACAGACTGCGCTAAAAGGAAAAAAACATGAAGGATAAGCCGTCACTTCCGTGCGGTCGCTTTTAAAGAGCGATCCGTGGGGACGTAGCAATCCCCCTTAAGTCCCCCGTGTAATCATTGCAAAATTTATATGGAACTTTCTGACACTGTCTTTTAGGCATTTTTTATATTTAACTAACAATTGATCGTTATCCATTTTTAAAACTAAATAATTTAAACAAATCTACTTTCTCAAAAAAGGATTTGACCCCACGCCATGACGTCACGAGTGATTGTCTCCCCCTCCCTCTGTAGTCCATGCAGAAGCGGCTTTTAATGCGAGTTTTCGGATGTTTCGGGGGCTTCTTTTCGATCCTCGATGTGAAGCAACACATTCAGATGTATCGGCATAAACTGGCTTCTTTGAAGCCGGAGCATTACATAACTGCGGGTGGGATGAGGGGCGCCTGCGCGTCAAATGAACGCACCCTACTAACTAACTCTTCTAGCTGGCTAGTTAGCAGCAGGCTTCCCCCCCATTTAACTGTTATTGCAGGAGCTAACGTTAGCTAGTTAGCCAGGCAGGCAGCAAGCTAACCGGCAACATTAGGCGTTAACCTCTGAATTGTGTGGGTTTTATGAAGCTTTCCGAGCTGCCGCTCTCATACGGGAACGGCTCAGATTTCACAGTATCACCGTTGCTACATCACTACTGAATAAACAATTTCTTGGTCGTCTTTAACCCCCATGTGGCGACAGGTGCTCACAATTTAAATAAAAAAATCAGTCACGAGAGCTCGGATTGAATGACTGATTGGAGGCCCGCGCGCTCGGTCGCCGGCTTTTAGCGCGAGAGCGCGTGCTGCAGAAATCCTAACATCTTCCTGTGGGCGACTGCAGCAAATGCAACCAGGAGCTGGCTGTTTTTTCATCACCGCCGCACACACACCACAGTCCGAGCAGGAGTTGGCTAGCCTAGCTGTCCGCTCCTGACATGACATGTTACCCACGATCACTCACGTTCATATATCTGTGTTTACTAACTGCAGCGTTTGATACAGCTGCTTTCTGTAGCTGCTGGAGTTGCAAGACCACTAATTTTCAGCACTGGAGTTACTAATAGTGAGTTTAAACTGCTCATTTGCTTTAAATAATAAAGTTACCATCCGGTTTCTGTCCCTCACTTCCTTAGAATATGTGGAGGGGACCATAATTTCAGCATCCTGGAAGTAGAAAGCACTGAAGATCTGTGTCTTACACCACAAACAGGTGAGAAGCTGCTGCTATGCACACACATCATTTCAGAAGTGACTTTAATATCATGTCTAGTAATTATTTAGGACTCGCTTATGGAGTCGGTTTTATTTTTGGTATTTAGCTGAGCATTGTCTGCACATTTAAAGAAAGTATTACCACCTACCGACAAAAGATTTATTTATTTATTTTTTAGCAGCAAACACTTATTTTACTTGGTCCCCATCAAAAGGCAAAGCATATGTATGTTATTAAAGTAAATACAGCCAAACTGTGCCATCAAATATTTGCATTTAAATATTCCAAGCTTCTTATAAGTGGAAGCTAAGGTACTGTGTACTGCAGTAACTGTTATTTAACTCATGTAGATGCTATTCAAGGTTATAGTCTTTGGTTTTCTGTAGGGATGCATCCATAGAGCAGCATGTTTCTTTTTGGTATGTGGTATGTTTTACTTTCCCTTTCTTTTGTGTGTGTGTGTGTGTGTGTGTGTGTGTGCACATGTATATTTGTGTGTGTGTGTGTATAAAAATGCATTTATTTATTTGTAGACATATTCTTTAAGCGTTTTTTAAAAATCTACTTACATTATATGTGCATTAAAATTTGTAGATCGTAGTGGAACGATAAGATGAGATAAAGATTTACTTTATTTATCTCAAAAGTGAGTGAAGTCCTTTGTCACAGCAAACACAAACTATAACCACATGGCTTAAATAAGTACAGCTGTATATAGCTCCATAAAATACATCATGTTAAAAGAACTATATTAGTAAAGTAAAAAACTAAAATCAAAATAGTTTTCGATTAAGAAAAGTACTGTAGTTATGTTTAAAGCTGGCATCACCACACCATAAATACTGAGGACTTTTATTGAAGAATTTGAGTAATTCATGACTTCACTGCAATTCTAACTGTTTTCAAAGGATCCAGTGGGCCAATTGGGACCCTTTGGAGGGCTAATTCATGGTTGGCACCCCTGTTAACGACCTGTGTCTCCCCTCACAGGTGCAGTGTGTAGCCGGGGCAGCACAGAGGAAGGACACTCTGGGGAGGAGGCGGCGTGGCAGCACGCCTCTCCGGCTGTGGATGTGCTGGGTGGCAACCCCCAGGCTGCACAGAATGTGGCTGGGGAGTCACCTCGGCATGCTCCGCAGCCGGTCGCAGCTGCCCCGCGCCCAGTTCCTCCGTTCACCGATCCGTCCGCTGTGCCGCTGCTGGAGAGCAGCACCCCAGCTTACGCCAGCATGGAGAAAGTCCCTCCGACCACTTTGCTTGAGACTCTCCCAATCAGTGGCAACATCATCTCAGAAGAAAGCACCGTCGGAGTTGCGAGATCTTTGCCATCGTCCCTCACTGAGGACTGCAGTTCCTCTGCTGAGATGCAAAGGCTTCCAGCTTCCCTTTGCCCTTCGCTCCCCTCACAGATTGACAAAACAGTGGAAGAGCTGCAATACGGGTCACAAACTGATAAAGAGAAAAGCCACTCAAATAATCAAACAAACCAGCTTCCTCGAGAAGGTGGTGGCCTTGTGGTTATTACGGGAACAAAGGAGAAACAATCCATCACCTTGGAATATAAATCGGAGACTGGAACAAATACGGAACTTGGTGGAAAAGAGCACACAGGAGGGAATATTCTCCCACACCAACCCAAATCCCAGATCTGTTTCACAGCCTCATCTTTCCCTGTCCAAGATGTCTCGGAGCATGGGGCTGTGGAGCAGTCCGACAGGGCTCCACCTGTCCAAACAAATCAAAGGAGCCATATACCTCCATCAGGTGCTGCAGAGCAAGCAGGGGGTCTCGAGGACTCAGTGTCACCTGCACTCCCTCTGTCCTCAGCTGAAAATAGAGAGATTAAACAAACTGACCTGTCAAAAACACAACCTAAAACTATCAAGGGGATCTCAACTAATGCTAGAGATGTGCAGAAAGCAGCTTTTTTGGAGTCAGTTGAACACATTGGAACACAACCTCATTCAGATGAAATACTTGAGGCCCCAAAAGCAAGTGAACTGCTCCCTGGATTATACACTTCGACTGGAAAAGGAAGCTTGGCATCCAGCTGCGGTCCCCTTGAAGGAGCGCAGGTGGAGAGTAGCATGAGCGAAGAACAAACTGACTCGTCAGGCTTCGCAGTGCTGCAGGAGGTTTCCTCAAAACCCTCCACCAGACCCCCTCAGTTTGACACGGGCCTAGTTGTTTCACTGCAGTCGGGGGAGGTTGTAAAAGCTGAAACCTCTCACACCTCTGACCAAGTCCCCTCCACAGAGCTGATTGCAGAGCTCGTGCATTCTGCCGATGCTCAGGAAATTGTAGTTGTCAGGGAGGAGGCTCATATCAGCGGGGCCTGGCCTGGCGTGCACCTGAGTCAGAGTTACCTTCTGCAGCGAGAGGACGGCAGCGTCTGCGAAGCCGCCATTGTTAATGAGCTGACTTCGGAGATTTCTGATGGGGAGCCGAAGCTGTACACGGGAAGTGTTCAGACGCAGATGGAGCTGGACTCTCAACCTGTGGAAGTGTACGAGTTCTGTGGTCTGGTGGAGGAGGTTGCAGAAGAGACGGTCTGTGGCAGTACTGCTGCACAGATGGCTCATTCTCCAGGATATGAGGTGAACTTATTCAACGCTCTACTCGAAAACTCTGATAATCTCGAAACATCTATCCACACAGTTAATGAAAACAACACCATCATAATTGCCCAGCAGCCCTTGCCTTCATCCAGTAATGTAAATCAGGTTTGCTCTAACAGTAACTCCCATAATCTGTCCATACAAAACGCAAGCGTGGCCGGAGTCGAACAGCATTTGGTGTTAGGTGCTAACCAAGCTGTCGAAGTGGCACATTCAAGTGGGGTTTGTTTAGTTGAAGTAGCAGCGGTTACAGCTGACTCATTCACTCTTGAACAGGTGGACACCAGCGCACAAATTGGGACACTCTGTTCACAGGTCAGTGCAGACCAGACAGAGGTGAGTGGGTCTGCTGTACTTCAAACCGTTTCCCCAAAACAGGAAATGGGAGCAGCAGCAGCTGCTTTATCTCTCTTATCCCCAGTTGTTGCCGTTACTGGTGAGAATTTGGTGATGCAGGCGCCTGTTGCTGTCTCAGTTTCTCATATAGGAAACCAGCCCTCCCTAAACCAGACCCCGGGAGTCACTGTTGTAAGTGCCGCAAAGCCTGAGGTCTGTGTTTCTGCTTGCCACGGGACCAAAGAAACCCCCGCTGTGACCGAAATGCCATCACAGACTGTTCAGAATGTCGCCGTGCCCTCAGTAACCAAGTCAGAGACTTTCCGTTCCACCTCTGGTATTATAAATCCAAAGCTGCTCCTTCTCAAACCAGGAGAAACTCCTCTCCTGAAACACCCACCCTCCTTTTCAGTGTCCAAGCAACAGAATGCAGACGGCAGCCTGGCCAATGCCCACGGCTCCTGCTCCTGGTCTGGCACAGCGTCTGAGGAGTGCCTTCCCCAAACTGTCTCCAGTCTGAGCAGCCACAGAGATCAGACGCAGTGCTCTGTCAATAAAACTTCAGTGGCGGCAGCAGCAGGAGGGGCTCTTGTCAAAGTAGAAAGCGGTGATATTTCTCTTCAGCCCAATCTGGCTGTATCTGCCACCCCCTCAACTTCTTCTGCAAGCAGACCTGTGGCCTTAACTGTTAGCAAAACTTCATCTCGAGATGTTTCCACCACAACCACTACGTTTCACACCCCGGACATGCTCACAGCGGCAGTCGCAGCGTCCACCAGCCCCGGGGACCCCGTCAGCCAACTCGATTCGATCTACGGGGAGGAAGAGAGTGAGGACATTGAGCACGATGAACCTGCAGGAGAAACGGAGGTCCAGGAGGGCAACTTGGGACAGGTTAGCAGCCCAGAGGAAGGCAGTGACGACGAACCTGACGGCGAAAAAAGTGAGATGACCAACCCCAGCTCGCCATGCAAGGTATTAAATCCATTTGATCAAATAAGAAGCCATAGAAAACACTGAATACATTAATAAAGGAGGGCCCAATTTATAAGCACAGCAACATGACAGTGAAGCTGAAGCATTAAGAGTTAGTCCTTGAATGCCAAGGTAAGGCAGGTGTCTGCAAAACAAGAGCATAACTGAAGCAAAATCAGTTGATAAATGTTAAACCTGCATCTGGACATCTTGTTGTTGTGACTAAGAAGATATAAACTGTTTATCAGGTGTTCATTTGTGCATCTATTTTTTTTTTTTTTGTTCTTTTAATCCAAATGAGCAGCTTATGAGTTTCAGTTGAGAGGTTTTTCTTCCTGACTGAGTATGACAGAATATTTTTTTAGTGATGTGCAACACTTTTAGTGTTGGTGAAATCATTTTTCTGAGCTGAGAATCAGTCCTGAGGAGAGGTGTTAATATTTTATCTTGGCTAAGAACAAAAACAATCAGGTATGCTGGCATGTTTTTTTGTTTTTAATTTTAAAAGGGCTTCACTCTGCATGTAGTCCATCTTTAATGCAACACATGTGTGTACAGTGTTTTTTTTCATTATGTAGTGATTCATTTCTTTTAAGTTGGCCGCATGCTAAGCCATGTGTGTTTTCCAGCATGGGCAGAGCAGGACAGACAGAAAGGCACTGTTTCTTAAGGTAAGTGGTGGTTGTCAGACATCCAGACAGGCTCATTTTAACAGGAATTCATGAGCAGCAACTCTTTCATGATTGCATGAGGAG
Organism: Australoheros facetus; assembly: GCA_030220045.1. Classification (NCBI taxonomy): domain Eukaryota; kingdom Metazoa; phylum Chordata; class Actinopteri; order Cichliformes; family Cichlidae; genus Australoheros; species Australoheros facetus. Next base: position 54,525 of record JASGAU010410022.1, read on the forward strand.
ACGGCTGCCACAGACTCACTCGTGGCCGGTTTATGATTTGCTTCCTAAACACTTACACGCTCTAATCCATTTCATGCATGATGCGTTTGTCTTAGTGGAACTTGTGCTCACACCTTCATCTGATTATTTTCTAAAACAAAACATCAAAAAAAATCCTCTTCATCCCTCTCTCTTTGCTCTCAGGTACGCCAGTGGATTGCCGACAGGGTCACGGCGAATTCTTCTCCGGTCTCAACCTCCACCTCCTCCTACCCCGGACCCTCAACCACACTTGACTGGGCCACACCACGACGAGAGAGGTCCTCACCTCTCCGGGGTCCCCATGGAAAGTTTGTTTCGCCTTCCTCTTTCGGTGCCTACAGTTCATCATCCTCGCCACCGGACCAAGCCACCTCTCAGCGGTCTCGCAGCGAGCGTCACACCGACATGGCAGAGCTAGCGAAACATGTGAGTGAGGATTGTTTACGATGTTCAGCGTTTCTTCCACAGGTCCTCTGGGCCAGTCGTTCAGTCTCTCGCTCCAGCTTTCTCTGTAGTGTCTGCCTCTCTAGCTTTTTAACCCTTTTAACTGTTCTGACTGCATCTAAAAAAAAATTTTAATCATAGCATAAGTTATTTTAGCGTTTCTTTTTTTTTTGGTCCCTCAAAAACCAGTCAGAAATCTTATGAATTTGGAAAGTGTGTATGAATCTGTGCTTTTCAGCCTTTCAGTAAATCCTCAAATTGCAGAAAGTAATTGCACGTTGAGAGATTATTTGCCTTGTGCCTGATGCCTTTTAACGGGCTGCTCCAGGAGTCTGAACTGTAAATAATCAAAACAAATCTCTTTGAATGGCACAACGTGCATTTTCAAACCTTCTGGAATCTTAAGAGAGAAAATTGGACCTTTTTCCTTAAAAACCTGTTTCAGTTTAGTGAACAGATGCAACTTTTGATCCTAATCAGCTGTCAGCCAGTTAAGTAATTGTTATTTTATGTTGACTTTGAGTAATTTAAGAAAAGCAAAGCAGAAAGTACCAAAAAATAGCAGCTTTAAAGACTCCCCTGACATTCTTTTAACTTTGATAGCATACTTTGCATGATTGCTGGGTTATGCTGGAGAGCTTTGCTGTGAACAACCTTTAGAAACAACCTTTTGTGTTCAAGTGTTAAATACACATCTCTGTCTCTCTTACCATTTACCTGAGTTATTTTTTGGGAACATCATGAGTTTAATAAGAAACCGATCCTGAATTAACACCCGATTCTTGATTTGGGGCAGAGAAAGGAGTATAGTTATGAAACACAGTTGGTGGTTAAGTGAAGTGCTGCTGATGAAGGTCAGTGTGTGACAAATGGCACAAAGCACAGAAAAGTGTGGAATTAAAATGGATAAAAAGGTGGAACATGCTGCAGCCTTGTGACTGTGTGAGAACAATAAAATGAAAGTGTGGGGAACAGCTTCTCTGCTGCAGTTTGAGTGCCAGGGAGGGATACTGTTATCTAAAATGTTGCACAGGTGCAGCTCTTCTGAAATTAAACAATTATTTTCTCCAACCAATGAGAGCTGTTCTGCAGAGTATTGTTTGTTAGGGAGAGTTTGGCTGCACAGATAATTATGACGTAATGAATCCAGAGTGCATCCAAACAATAGATGCAAGGAGATTTTTATTTTTTACGCCATCCTGGAGCCTGACACCACCATGGTGTTTTTTTCTCCTGGAGTTTTATACTCTCAATTTTTGTTTGTTTGTTAAGATAATCTCTACAAATTGATGCCACTTTTATCACTTAGGTGAAATCTTATAAAGGAAAAGCTGTAAATCACCTGACTTTAATATTTCATATTCTGGTCCTGTTTTTACATCTAATATTTGCGCTTCCCTCAAATGCCAAGGTAAGAGAGGAGGAGCTAAAAAGACCTGAAAATGGGGCTGTAAAAGCTTTGATGGTACCTTTCTCTACCATATGGGTCCACATTAAAAATGGGGACTTCCTCCAAGCGTCATAGGAACTATGAAAAGTTTCCTCTGGTGCACCTTTGAAGATGCAGACCTAAGTGGCATTTGTGAATCTGCGTACCCCCAGTTTCCTCTTTCAGATACAGGATTTACTGACTCTTTGTTTTTAACTTTGTCCTGTAGGAAGCAGACATTGAGCATCGAACACAGGCACTGAAGCGAGAGGGCTTCTGGTCAATGAAGCGTCTCACCCGCCTGACGGAGCCGCCGCGGCCAAAAGTTCACTGGGATTACCTGTGTGAGGAGATGCAGTGGCTCTCGGCTGACTTTGCTCAAGAGAGGCGGTGGAAGAGAGGTGTGGCCAGAAAGGTAGGACACATGACTCATCAGAGAGGTTTCACACATTACTGACATTAAAAACAGAAGAAAAATATGAATGCTTCTGTATTTCTGATGGCGTATACTGTATATGTTCTAGATGTGTTCTGTTGATTTGTTATTAGGTGGTGCGGATGGTGATGCGCCACCACGAGGAGCTGAGGCAAAAGGAAGAGAAAGCAAAGAGGGATGAGCATGCTAAAATCAGACGCGTCGCCTCTTCTATCGCAAAGGAAGTCCGGGCTTTCTGGAGCAGCGTCGAGAAGGTACAGACGAAACCGAGCAAACAAAACCTTCTGCTTCGTCGCTCAGCGTCTGTGTCTGACAGAAATAACATCCACTTTTCACAGGAAACGCAGTCCTGTTTCCAAATAGATTGGAGTGTAATGTTCAAGGCTGTAGCTAAATCAGACTAAAACTAGGTGAGAATCAGGAAGCTTTGGTGCACGTGGTTAATGAGACTGGGATGTCTACAGGATGTAAAGTGTTTATCTGCTCTGCCCCTGACAAATACCCCCACCCCCACATTATAATTATAAAAAATAATTAAAACTGAACATTTTTATTTGAGCAAAACCCGCTCTGGAAACCAACTGAAAATAAAACCAAAATAAATAGATGAATAGAAAAGGGCACAAAAACTGATCAGTTTTTATTGTGGGGCGAAATATGTGCTCATTTTAAAATCTGATTGGAGCCACACATTTCAAAGAAGTTGAAGGAGCATGTTTACCACTGAGTTGCATCAGCTCCTCTTTTAACAACACTCTGTGAACATTGGGGGGGAACTGAGGATATCAGTTACTGCGGTCGGGAAAACCAAATGTTTTCCCGTCTTTGCTCGATATTTGAGGGTTTCAGCCGCTCAGCTGTGTCTTTAACCTTTTTGGTTTGAAGTGAGCCGAATGTTTTCATTGGTGCACACAGGTCAGTTTGGCACCTGGGATCTTTTTCTGTGGCCCTGTGGTTATTGTCTTACTTTAAAAAAAGATGCAGACACGTTAGCACACGATAACACAACTGTAGCGCGGGACTATAAACTGAACACGTCTTTTTACAGATGGGTGAATCCATCTTTAAATCTATTTTTCTGGGATGCTGAACCTCATTAGTTGTGAGCTTTTCTACTGAGCGCTTTCTGTAGCATTGCATGATATTTCTTTCAGTCTTTTGTTATTCCCATCTAAACTATTTTCAAATAAATGCAGCATTTAAATGATTTGGTTTGAGGGTGTTGGACCCCATGGCTTTGAAACGTGCAGCTGAAACCTTGAGTTGCGCTTTTGTGGGTTATGTTATGTTATGTTATGAACACAATCCAAATATGAGACGTGTGTTTTTTCTGACATGTTTTATTGTTGAACCTGAAGGTAGTGCAGTACAAGCAGCAGTCCAGACTGGAGGAAAAGCGGAAGAAGGCTTTGGACCTTCAGCTGGACTTCATTGTTGGCCAGACGGAGAAATATTCAGACCTCCTGAGCAAGTCCCTGGCACCCATCAGGCCTGCTGAACCCGTCCTGTCTGCACAAAAGTCTCTGCCCCCTCCCGTCGACGAGGATGGTGAGAAGTTTTACCTTAAATAAAACCTGCTTCTTATCGTTGGTGCTCGCTGTCACCATGTCGCAGACAGCTTTCAGAGCTGATTCACTGGTTCAGACTGGGACGTTGTCATAGCTACACACCAGTGACTGAATCTTAACTGTTTCATTAGAGACAAAAAAGCTTTCTTCACTGTCAAGGTTGCTGCATCTTTGTAAGATTAACCCACATTATCTATGAGTCCTGCTTCACTGATGCACCTCGGATTGATTTAACGTGATGAAGTCAGATATTTGTCACAGCAGTTACACATTTTTGGTGCATCGTGTCCAAAGCGCTGTACCTAATACTTTTGGGCAACCGTCAGACTTGAGACTCATCAAACCTGTCAGACTTGTCTGCTGCCGGTATTACTGGTGGCAGTTGATTCCTGAAGCGCTGAGGTGAGAAGCAGTGCCTTAATCTGAAGCTGTGTTTCAGTCAGAGGAGGGGCAGACATTGCAGTTGTTCTTCTGCAGAGTCTGTAGGCTGATCTCACCTTCATTTTTATTACCAAATACACTTTTGTTGGTGCTAAAGTGCGAATGCAGTCTGCTCAGCCATCAAGAAGCTCGAATCACTGAGACGAAAACTCAAATTTTCCTCCCGCCTGTTGCATTTTAAACATAAAGCTGAAGCCTTGTGGTAACTCCATCTGTGGCCTCCGAGTGTTAAAATTGAAATATGAGATGCAAACTAGCTACCAAGTACTTTTTTTTTTTTTTTTTGCCCTTTGAGATTTAAGAAGTTTTCAGTTTTTGATTATNAGACACAACAAACTGAACATATCACATACTTTAAAATCAAGTCCTTCCCCGTTTAAAAAAAAAAAAAAAAAAGCAAGTTACAAATAACCCTCAATCGCCCATTCGGCAGCTTTATATCTTTACCCCCTTTATATCTTATACTGCTTAGGCTCCTGCCCCTGCGACCCGGCCCCGGATAAGCGGAAGAGAATGGATGGATGGATGGGTGTTTGTAATAAATATTATGGCTTTCAATAATTTTTATATTTTAAAAAATTGGTAAAATATATGCAAGTTAAGCCTGTAATGTTAAAAAAAAAACTTGTGTACATTACCGCACAGCTTCTCCACTTATCCTTGCCACACCAATGGTCCAGTTCCTGTTTTTATTAAAATCCTATTTCCATTCAAAGATACAGGAAAATAAAAACATGGTTTCACCTGTTCTCACAGATAATTTGTAAAATCCAAATAATCAATGAAAACTTCAAAAAGTCTTCAAAAAGCACTTTGTGTGTCCTTCAGTACATATAAGAGGACATTTTATGTGTACGTTTGGTCTATGAATAAAAAACAGAACAAAACAGAATTCATTGTTGTTTGTCTGCTTTTATTTTAACTGTTCTGTAGAATACAAATTAAGTAGAAAAAGGTGAAGCGAGTCTTTCAGTACCAAACCCTCCTGTTTTCATGCAGACAGAGACTTTGAGCCTCCCTGTGAAGAGGAGGATGATGAAGAGACCATAGAAGTGGAAGAGCAGCAGGAGGGCAATGATGCGGAGAGCCATCGGAGGGAGATCGAGCTGCTCAAAGAGGAGGGCATGCTGCCCCTGGACCAGCTACTCAGCACCCTCAATCTGCCTCAGGTACCAGCACAAACCAGAGGGCACTGATTGGATTGTGTTCCGGAAAGAGCAGGATGAAATTATTGCATTCATCCACAAACGGACTGGCTTCACAGATTAATTTAACTTGGTTGTTTAAATGTTTATTGTGACAAGTTGAATGAGCCAACTCTGTGGCCTACAGCTTTGTTTTGTTTACATTTTGAGAAAATTGGAAACATTAAAAGTTTGCTAAATGAGCTTTTAGCAGTTCCAGTTTCCATTGTGTTAGTGGATTCACAGCCAACTACTAAACTGCTGTTAGACTGATTTGATAATAGTGAAAAAGGCAAGAGTTTTAAGAAGTTTCCATACAGGACGATTATACCAGCGCAAACACGTGAACATCCCTGTTACTGCGAGGTTAGCCTGTAATGTGTAAAAGCTGCAGGAGGACGTGTTTTAGATGTTTGCGTTTTATGTAACCATTGACTCACTGGGTTATGTAGGACCAGGGCTCGGACGAGGAATGCTCTGATGAAACTTCTTCATCGGAGGTGGGGGAGGAGGAAGATGGGGAATTCACTGCCAACGAAGAGGATGGTGAGATTGTTCTTAAAATAACCTCTATAAAAAGGAGCAAGATCTTTACTGAGTATTTTTTTTTTCCTGCTCCCTTTTTGTGATCCAAGTTTGTTTTTAACTGCCAACACTTTGTTTTTCTTCCTCGGTCTGTTTACAGCTGAGGATGAGGAGGACACAATAGCAGCTCAGGAGAAGGTGGAAGGAAATGTAGATCATGCAGAGGAACTTGATGACTTGGCCAAAGAGGGTGAGTGCTTTTATTTTCCATTTTCATGCTTTATAATGGAAGTAGTTGTAACTCATTGAGTTTTTTCTGACTTACTTTATTTATTGATCCAAAGTTTTCTAAAGTATTTGAAGAGCTTCCTCTCTCGTTAAAGAGGAAAACGTTCTTGATGCTACCTCTGCATCGCTGCTCTTTTTCTGCCTTTTTAATTTGGCATTTTTTTCTGTACATATGAATGAGATTTCATTCATTCCAAGCAGCGCTCTGCTATGAGAGGCTGTAGACCTTGATCCTTGATGTGTCTCTGCTTCCCTTCCAGGCAATATGAGCATCGAGGAGTTGTTGGAGAAGTACAAAGGAGCGTATGCCTCAGACTTTGAGGCCCCCTCTGCTTCTGGCTCGAAAACGAGCTCTGAATCGGAGGTGTCTGGGGATGAGGAGGTGGAGACTGAGGAAGATGAGAGTGATGTGGAAAGTAACACTTCTTCCTCAGGTATTAAACTGCTCATAAACATGCAAAGCAAACTGTTTATCTCCTTCTGGAAACTTTGAGAAAATGTTTTCTTCTTAAGTCTTTTTAAAAGTTTGTTTTGCTGCTTTAATTAATTATTAAATCATCTTTCAAATGTTCTCTCAGATTCACCAGGAGACAGTGCTGAAGACGAGGAGAGCGAAAAGGATGAGGATGAGAGTGAGGAGGAAGATGAGGATGAGTGTGGAGATGAAGGGATGGAGATTTTGTTAAAGGAAGGAGACGGCAGCCCGTCTTCCTCTGGCTCACGGCCAAAGAAGGAGATCAGCCACATTGCTGCTACTGCAGAGAGCCTGCAGCCTAAAGGCTACACTTTGGCGACTACAAAGGTCAGACTTAAATATTCAAAAACAGTATTTCACTTGTTCTATCAGGTGGAGAAATTATAGCTTAAGCTGTGCAGTTCTGGCTCGCAATTGTGTCATCTTTCTCTACAACAAAAGGTCAAGACCCCCATCCCATTTCTGCTTCATGGCACATTACGAGAATACCAGCACATTGGGCTCGATTGGTTGGTCACCATGTACGAGAAAAAGCTAAATGGCATTTTGGCTGATGAGATGGGTCTGGGCAAGACCATCCAGACTATCGCGCTGCTGGCTCACCTCGCCTGTGAAAAAGGTAACAGACTGGGCTTCTGATACATACCGAGCTACAGCATTGTGATTAATGCAGCATCCTTTTTATTTTCAGATCCTAACAATGAGACATTTGATTTGTTATTAGGTAACTGGGGCCCTCACCTCATCATTGTCCCCACCAGCGTGATGCTAAACTGGGAGATGGAGCTGAAGCGCTGGTGTCCGGGGTTTAAAATCCTCACTTATTTTGGCAGTCAGAAGGAGAGAAAGCTAAAGAGACAGGTACTGAGTTTGTTGGTTCTGCAGGCGGCTCATTTTCCCTGTTACATGTGGCGTGATGTGCTGCTTTAGTCTGTCGCTTCTGGCTTTGCTGCTGTCATCTGTGATATATTGCAGATTGTTGTAACTCCCTGTATTACTTATCTGCTGAATTGTCTCTCTTATTTGTTTTAGTTTGCCTGCTGCTTGACCTACTCTTAGTCCTTTTCTGTCTCCTTATATGCTGCTGTTTTATTTTTGACGGTGGCTTATTTACAGTGATGTTGATTAATGTGTATCCCAGGACAAAGGGGGCATTAATCCAGCTGTGTTAGCTCGGGTACCTTGGGTTTGGGTTTCTGCCGATACAAGCGCCAATCTGATACCAGTCTGAAATTAATAAGCTGTATTCCTCTCTGTGAGGAAAAGATTGGAAATCAATCTTTTATATGAAAGAGAACATCAAGCTTGACTAAGTCAGGTTTGAAACAACCTAGCTCAGTACAGTAAATATCTCAGTAAATCAAAATCATTAATGAGCCTAATGAGTAACCTCTATCACATGAATGTGGAATTCCTAACTTTATAAAGCAAACTATAATAAAAATAATATAATTTACTGGAATATTTTTTATTAGTACAGCAATGCAGGGTGGGGCGATTGGCAGCATGATGATCTGGGTACACACGCGTGTTCAGTTAACTGGTGACTGTAAATTGGGGGTAGACGTGGATGTGAGCACGAATGGTCGTCTGCCCCTCTTTCTCAGTCCAGCAATGGAGGGGCGACCTGTCCCGGCTTTGCCCTATTCCAGTTGGGGGCAGCCCCCTCAGCCCTAAGTTGGATAAGTGGTTAAGACAATGCACGGAAGAAACTGGGATAAATAAGCTAAAAAATAGACTGTTTATGTTGTCCACCTAATTTATTTTCAGTTTGGCTCGTATCAGAAATGAAAACAACACAAATGTTCGATTATATGAACTTCAATAGCACAGAGATGCCCTGATGGCACAGAGGGAGATGCTGCAACAATCTATAGATGAGACGTTCTTCAGTCACTTTGGTTCTTGTTCTCACTTCTTTCCCTTTTCAGTGCTAAAACTGTGATATTTATATTTATTTATCTTTTCACTGCCTATATTTAGGGGTAGACTACAGCGAGGCACAAGTATAAACACTTACGGCATTGTGTTGTTGCCAAGTTTGCGAGTAATGACCAACACTTCACCTGGAACTGCAACATGAAAGTCATTACTGCATACTGTCGTCATTTACAGTCATGCTGGCTTTTCTGTGTGCACCTCCTGTCAGAGCGACTCAGGCACAGCTGATGTTAAGACAGTATTAATCAAGTTGACGACAACTGCACTAAAGTGTTAAACCTGACATCGTACACCGGTGTCCTCTGACATTTTCAGTTGCATTGCCTCACTTGTCTTTTTCCGGTTATGAATTGAATGGATCAACTTTTGCCACAGTAACAAGCAGATATCTGATTCCTGTGTCGGACTGGTGCGTTCCCAGTTTCCAGCAACTGCTGATATATTGTAACAGTTTCTTAAAATGGAAAATAAGTTGGAAAAACTGTGACTGTTTTCTGTTGTCAGGGCTGGACAAAGCCTAATGCTTTCCACGTGTGCATCACTTCGTACAAGTTGGTGCTGCAGGATCACCAGGCCTTCAGACGGAAGTCTTGGCGCTATCTGATCCTCGACGAGGCCCAGAACATCAAGAACTTCAAGTCCCAGCGCTGGCAGAGCCTGCTGAACTTCAACAGGTCAGTGAAACAATAATTTAGGTATACAGAAATGTACTTTAGTTTTTGTCTTTTCAACACAATAAGAAATGGGAATTTTACAGGACTGTGGGCCAAATGTTTGAACTGTAATATATTTTGAGCTTCTTGAATCTTGCCCTGACAAACATCATGGAAATTATAAAAAATATAAAAGAAAAACAAATTGACTAAAATGAAGAAATGAGCCTGGGGAGTAACTGATACAAAACCGATTAAAAACTAAACATGAAAACTAAATAAAAATATACAAATAAATGAAAAATAGAAAACTATAAGAACTCTGATCTCTGCTGATTTAAAATTCTAATACTGCAGAAGCTCCAGAAATGTGTTAACCTGTGTAAAGTTGTTCTTTGAGTATCCAGCAGCGACTGAGCGGTCATCAAATGTCGTTTTAAAGTTTGAATACGAAAGATGCGCCTCCTCTTAGATGTGCCTGAGCTGTCTGTACTTTGTTCATGCACTTAGCAGAAGTCATCGATATTTTTACAGTCCAATCTTTCAGCGCGCCTGATCAAATCAATTAAAGTCAGCTTTGATACACAGGTACAAAAAAAACAGGGCGGCAGTAGCTCAGGTCAGGCTGGCCAGTAATCATACGGTTGCTGGTTTAAAACCTTCTTTACCTCAAGGAGCACTAATTGTCTTTTCTTTCCCCAGAATAAACTTTTATCGAGCCCTGTGCTGCTTCCTGTGCTGCAGGTCACACTTTGTGGAAATAAGTTGCTTAAAAAAAACAAACAAACAAACAAAACTAGTGGTAACTAGTTAGATTGGGAAATTCGGGAACTAAGACAGTAGAAGTGACGGCGCCACCAACCTGACAGGCTGTTCCCGAGCGTTGGGGTTCTCACTGCAAATACTCTGGCCCCCAGTTTGTCCTTAAAGAAGCAGCAAAAACTTCACTTTTCTTTTCAGTTACAAGAAAAACAGATTTGACACACAGTCATGTATTTTCATGCATTATTTTCAGATTGGACCCTTAGTTTGAAACCCCTGCAGTAGATGATCATGAATCTTTTGGGTAATCAGGCTCGTGTGTAGAAAACCTGAATAAATGGTCCTCCTCTCTCTGTAGCTCTGTGAAACACACACTCAGTAAGCAGACTTACAAAAAAATGATTGTGCTGTAGAAGACATGATGTCACTCAGTACTGTTTGACTTTGAATGTATTTGTTAATGCACAGGCCACAGTTGTGTGTAAATATCTTCACATTTGAAATGGTTTGTTCTTTTCAAAATGGCTGGAAGTTGTCATCATTTGGCTGGTGTCCCAGGCCAGCTGGTGGCAATTTCTCACTGTTGTGTTTAGCTCCAAAGCGCTCTGGAGCTTGTGCACATGAAGAGATGCACACAGTTTTATTATGTGCAGCCTTTCAGTCAGAGATGTTCTCATAGGGTGTACCAGAGAGAATACACATGTGTAGTGGTTACAGCAGTTCGCTCACATGGTGCATTATTAATTCAGGCTTAAAAGTCGTACCTTTTGTTTCATGATACTAACTGAATATAAAAATAAAAATTTGAGGCAACCGTTTAAAGCAGAGTATATGTAAATGTCAAACAAGACTGAAAAAAATTATTCCTTCGAGGTTTGAGGGTGCCTCTCATGTTCAGCACCAGAATTTTGGTCTGTGAGCTTTAAACTGTATCAGCTGTTTTATTTTATTTTTGTTGTTTTGGCAAAGCGAGTAATGTTGTGTACAAAGATGCTGAAAGATGCACACTTCAGCTTAGATTGTGGGTTAAACTCCCAGCAAGACATTGTGTTATTTAGTTCACCTTTCATGGCTTATATGGGTTTTAAAAAGTTTATTCCAGTGGACAGAAACACGACTCCAAATAAATGGTCATCTTACTGCATATTTGCTGGGACTCTATGAGGTGGCGATTGCATCCTCATCTTGCTGCACTCATGTGGCCTAAAATGGATTCAAGCATGTTTGATTTGATTTCTTCTCCTTAGTCATATGAAGCCCGAATAATATGACACTGTTATTCAAACCTCTGCTCTTATCTCTAATGGTCACAGCCACCGGCGACTGCTGCTGACAGGAACCCCTTTACAGAACAGCCTGATGGAGCTCTGGTCTCTCATGCACTTCCTCATGCCCCACGTGTTCCAGTCCCACCGCGAGTTCAAAGAGTGGTTCTCCAATCCACTGACGGGAATGATCGAGGGCAGTCAAGAGTACAACGAAGGCCTGGTGAAGAGGCTTCACAAGGTGCTGAGGCCATTCCTGCTCAGGAGGATCAAGGCTGACGTGGAGAAGCAGATGCCCAAGAAATACGAGCATGTGGTGCGCTGCCGCCTCTCCAAGAGACAGCGCTTCCTCTATGATGACTTCATGGCACAGGCTTCGTAAGTTACTAAAGGTTCCCAGCAGGAGGAATGGAAGTTTAATTTCTGCTTTGAATCATTTGGTGTTTTGAAAGATAGTCACCAAACAAAAGTGAGAATTACGAAATTGAAAGGATTTTAAAAAAAGTTTACTTTGTCTAGAATCATACTTATTTCTGCTTGTTCCTGGTTTATCTCTGATTCACAGGACCAGGGAAACACTGGCCAGCGGGCACTTCATGTCTGTGATTAACATCCTCATGCAACTCCGCAAAGTGTGCAACCACCCCAACCTTTTTGACCCTCGTCCCATTCAGTCACCCTTCATCACGCAACCCATTATTTTCCACACGGCCTCTCTGGTGCAGGATGCCCTGGAGGTCTCTCCTTTGAAAGTAAGCATGAAAGGAAACTTAATTTTTAATTTTGTCAGAAAATTGAGCCAGAAAGCATGTTTTTAAAAAATTGATTCTAACTTGTTTTTGCATTCTCAGCGCTGTGACCTTTCTATGTTTGACCTTATTGGTTTGGAGAGCCGCGTGTCCCGTTACCAGGCAGATGTCTTCCTACCACGCTACAAGGTCAGCCGCCATCTAATCCAGGAGATCGTGGAGTCCCCTGAACCTCCTCCAAGACCCAAACCGGTCCGCATGAAGGTTAACAGGTAAACAAATACAGCTGTGGATACTTGAAGGATTTTTTTTTTAAATCATAGGCCTCTCATCTGCCATAATCTGCCATAAATCTACATGAAATAAAATGTCATAAATGCAATGTTTCATAGACTTCATATATGTCCTCTTTCAGGATGTTCCAGCCGCCTCCTAAAGGGGATAATCGACCAGTTCTACTGATGAACAAACCAACCTGCTCCGTCCCCCCTGCAGCACAGACCTCCAAACCTCCTCCAGTCACTGAAGTCACCTCAGCTCCTGCACCTGCTCCTGCAGTTCAGCAAGGTAAACAAAAAGGAAGCAAGCAGCTTTAAAACATTTTTGTTTTTTTTGTTTTTGCACATTTCTCTAATGCTTCCTCGTTTCTTTTCAGTGGTTTGTTCAGTCACAACCACTTCTTCTCCTCGCCCGTCTCTTCATCCAACTGCTCAAACCGCAGTGAGGTCCAGTGCTCCCAAACCAATGCTGACCGTACGGCCTCCCACTGCTCCCTGCACGGCCAGTATCTCAGCTCAGCCGAGTCCAAACCCCAGCAATATCATGCCCCAGAGGGTCCTGCTTAGTCCAGATATGCAAGCTAGGTTGCCTTGTAAGTACATTAATTTCAAAAGTAGATAAGCTGTGATATTGTTGAAACATTGTCTCATTAAAACTCTGAGCCCGGGGATGTTTTCAGGTGTTCTAGTCTTACCCATTTCTCCCGTAGATATTTTCAAATGTATAGTTTGAGCACTTTTGCATCTCTGTTCAGATTTCAGCCCAAAAATTTACCAACTGATTTGCAAAATATCTTGTTGCTGGATTAAAAACGGGAACACGGTTTGTATTGGCTGAAAATGTCCAATAACTTCAAGTTGTGTTTCTTAAGGTGGAGGTGGAAGATAAAGATGGCAGTGCTGAGAAAATGTCAAACACACTCTGCAGATTCTAAATTCTGGATCAATTATGGGGTCCAGCCATAGCTCCTCAGGTTGCTGCTCAGATTTACCCTTTGTACTGTCCTTGGGGGTTGTTTTAAGGAGGCCTGCACTTTTCATGCATGTTCTGACCACAGGATCCACCCCTGCTATGTGTTTCTTGCCTCACTTCCATGCAGAGCCATTTCTGGCCTGTTCTGAGAACCCGGATACATACTGTCAGATTTGAAATTGAACATTGTGGCAAAAGTTTGGTGCAATGGGAATAATATCACAGTAGACAGAAGCCAAAGAATGCATCTGTGAATCATCAATTAATCATCACACACACCAGTGGTTCCAGCTGTTTTGGAAGTGGTACTTTTTTTTTTTTTTTTTGTGGGACTGTGTGGGTAGGAAACATCGACACTCACACACATTAAAAAAACTGGTTCACATTTAGTTAAGTATCACAGTCTGTTACAGAAGTCCATGCATCTTCCTGTTATTTTTGGCCATTTGATCAACAAAAAATGCATTTAGTGTTTTAGTAAAAATATTTTTATCACAGTTGTGGAGGTCACTGTATACTGCTCAAAAAATTCAAGGAACACTTACTGGTGGAGGCCGCTCACATTTTTTTCCCTCCTCATCTTTTCTGACTGTTTTTCACTAGTTCTGCATTTGGCTAGGGTCAGTGTCACTGCTGGTAGCATGAGGTCATACCTGGACCCTACAGAGGCTGCACAGGTAGTCCAACTCCTCCAGGATGGCACATCAATACGTGCCATTGCCAGAAGGTTTGCTGTGCCTCCCAGCACAGTCTGAGCATGGAGGAGATTCCAGGAGACGGGCAGTTAATCTAGGAAAGCTGCACAGGGCTGTAGAAGGTCCTTAACCCATCAGCAGGACCGGTATCTGCTCCTTTGTGCAAGGAGGAACAGGATGAGCACTGCCAGAGCTACAAAATGACCTCCAGCAGCCACTGGTGTGAATGTCTCTGACCAAACACTCAGAAACAGACTTCATGAGGGTGGCTTGAGGGCCCGACGCCCTCTAGTGGGCCCTGTGATTACTGCCCGGCATCTTGGAGTCCGATTAGTATTTGCCATAGAATAACAGAACTGGCAGGTCCACCACTGGTGCCCTGTGCTTTTCACAGATGAGAGCAGGTTCACCCTGAGCACACGTGACAGATGTGAAAAGGTCTGGAGAAGCCGTGGAGAACGTTATGCTGCCTGTAACATCATTCAGCATGGCAGGTTTGGTGGTGGGTGAGTGATGGTCTGGGAGGCATATCCATGAAGGGACACACAGACCTCTACAGGCAAGGCAACGAAACCCTGACTGCCATCAGGTATCCGGATGAAATCCTTGGACCCATTATCAGACCCTATGCTGGTGCATGACAATGCCCGGCCTCAGAGTGTGCAGGCAGTTCCTGGAGGATGAAGGAATTAATACCATTGACTGTCCCACATGCTCACCTGACTTCCTCATTAGGAGCCCTGATGTTGTCAGGCATGCATACAAGCATGTGGGGGTCGTACAATCTACTGAGTACCAGTTTGAGTTGCTACCCAGTCCATATCAGGGTAGATATGCAACAGGACTTTTTTTTTCTAATTTGAGATCTGATGTGTTTTCAAAGTGTTCCTTTAAGTAATTTGAGGTGTGTGTGTGTGCGTGCATGCGTGTGTGACGAATGACTCTCTATCCCTCAATTCTTACCCACACGTCTCTTATTTTTCTTTCCAAGCTGGGGAGGTGGTGAGTATAGCCCAGCTGGCTTCTTTGGCAGGTCGACCTGTATCATCCTGTCAGGGAAGCAAACCCGTCACCTTCCAACTTCAGGGCAACAAGCTGACTCTGTCTGGAGCACAGATCCACCAAGTCCCAACAGCTCCCCCACGCCCAGTTCAAGGTTGGTGTTACCCACTAACTCTGGGGTTCTAGTTTGCGTCAATGAGATGTAATGGTTAGACAGGTATAAATGCATCCATTGTGTGTAAACTTTAAAGGGTTATGATCCCATCTGGGATGGGGGATGGTCAAAACACCACGTGAAGAGTCTCCTTTTTACCTATATTTTGATGCCAGGACCGTCTTCTAACTCTGATTACTTCTGAATCCAAATCTTCTGGGAGGCACTCAGTGATTTTTCCAGCTGATGATCCATATGTATTTACATACTGTTTACTTGTATTTATTTTAAAAGGTGCATTGCATGTTAATTAACATAAGCTCTCAGGTGCATTATGTAAATGTGCCAGATTTAGCCATACATGCAAATTTTCGTCTGACCTAGCAGGTCGATGACATTTATATGTTGCTGTTTGTAGTTTAAAGTGGATCAGGACATCCTTTTGAGTTAATTTACTTTTTTATCTGCTTTTTAATCAGACTAAAACCTGTAGATATGATGTGTCTTCAGGTTTCTGCAGAACCCAAGAGTACCACTGTAGCTGGACCGCTTTATATTGAGTCATCGTTTGTTTCCCTGGAAACATATGATGGTGACGCTCCTTGAAGAAATGTACAATAAAAAATACATCCTGCCAAATTATTTTAATCCCTAAATCAGAATTAATCCACAGTGCTGTTCTTTTGCCATAATTATGCATAATTGTGATTTATTTATCTTATTTACAATCTGTCAATGAGGGAATAATTAAAGTCTTTGCAAAAAGTGGATCATAATAAGAGTCTGATTCACTGTCACTCTGCAGGTAATGTGATAAACCTGGTGCCCGGCAGCATGCAGCATCACCTCATTAGCCAACCTGCACAGGTTTCTGTCCAGACTACAGCTAGCACACACTCTGCAAACACCTCCTCTGCTGCTCCCCCTGCTAATCGGCTGCCACACACCACCTCTCAAGGTATAAACCCTTTTCCTCCTCCTTTTCCTTTAAATATGTGACTTCCTGCTGCATACATTTAACCCATGTTTTCATGTTTAATGTGTTTCAGTGCCCTCGTCCATGGTGAGCAGCCCCGGAGTCGTGAAGATCGTCGTGCGTCAGTCAGCAGGCAAGGACGGCGGGCCTGTGCCCACTCTAGCAGTGGCCCCTTCCCTTCGAGTCGCTCCTCAGGCATCCCCTTCCCTGCACCCCCATACCAACGCAACCCCCATCAGGAACACTGTTCCACTGCAAATTGCCCAGCGCACCCCTGGTCCTGCTACCGCCCACTACACCATAGCTCCTCCCAGAAACCCTAGCTCAGCCCCGAACCAGCCCCAACCCCCTCGCCCTGTCCTCAAAGTAGTGCAGCCTCCTCCTCCATCGAGCACAGAACAGCCAGGTGAGAGAACGGGCTCAAACTATTCTCGCTGAGCTGTAATTCCTGAAGTATACATGACCAGCAAAGCTGGACCAGCTTTTTAGCTTTTTCTTTCCTTAACAACCACCTGTAAGTTAAAATCTCATGTATAGTGAAACATACATGCATGTTACGCAGCTGCAAGGAGGAATTTTTTTAAATTCATAATAATTTGATGAGAAATTTGATAACAGACACAATTTCATCATTTAAAAAAATAGTGAAATAGACTTTAAATCACTGCCATATCAAGTTATTTACAGGAGTCATGCCTTGCTCTGCTTTCTCTTCTGTCTTCTCTTCAGCTCCAGCTCAGGTGACCGTCTCAGCTTCTGCTCCAAAGTCCTCAGCAGCACCACAGGAAAGCAGCAGCAGCAGTCAGATGGCAGCTACCACAAAGTCAAAGTCCAGTCTGGGTGCAAAAGTCTTCCCTCCACCCAGGAAGGCGCCTCGTCCTGCTCCCCGCTCTCCTTTCTACATGGTAAACAGTTTGTTCCTCTTGGATTTCACCTTTTCTGTATTTAAAGCATCTGCAATCTGTTTTTTTTTTTTTTAATGAAATGATAAAAGTAAAGAGGGGAAGAGATGCTTGTAGTGACGAACCTACAGACAGCTGTCAACTAAATCTTCAGCACTGATTCATAGTGACCTTAGGTTGGTTAACAATCAGGTGGTGAACAAAGCAGAAGAGACCACACAGAGGGATAAAAGAGGCCTTCAAGAGAGGTTGTTACCCAGTAATTCTTCATCTAGTGTTAACAGAGGCCTGCGCATGAATTTGTACTGAGACAATCTAATGTCCTTTTATTTTGAAACCATGCGTCAGAGAGATGGAGACATGAACCAGGAACAGAGTGTTCAGAAAGTTGCTGAACTGCAAAGATTAATGCAAAAACAGTTTAAAAGTCTCTCTGCATGACAAATCTCTGTAAAGACAAGTTTGATCATGCAGTTTACTTTTATGAGCAGGTGAGCCCCTCTGAGTGGCTCACCTGACTCAGTGATCAAATATCTTTTGCTTTTACCCTTGAGTGAAACTGGCTTGGTACGACTTTTAGAAAAGCATGCACAAAGAAAATTAGAGGTTCATTATCTTGCTTTTACACCAGGATTGGTTTGTTTGGCCTTTACCACCAGTAGCTGTCATATCCAAGCTTGTGAAGTAAATTGCTTGTAAAACTGTAATCAGAATGCATTGATAAAGTGGAATGCTGAATTTGATTTGTTTAGGCCTTTATTTAGATCAGGTTGTTCGGCTTAAGGCAGCACGGAGACATTAAAAACCACAGTCTATGGTATTTACATTTTATGATTTAAATTAAAGCATATCAATAAATTATATATGTCTGTCCCTTGTTGTGATCCTCATTTCCCAGTTTGGTGTTTTTTGTGAAATTCTCTTCAACACCCCTGACATACAGCAATAAGTGTGCCCAGGACACACTTGAAAAAGAGATTTTAATCTCAGTGTTTTTTTTTTTTCTTGGTTAAATGAAGGTTAAAAGAAAATGATGCGTACCTTTCTTGGTGGACATAGTTGGATGAATATTAGCTGAACAAGTGAAACAGTTCAGTCACCACAGCCCTGGTGATTGTGTTGCTCAGGGTTTTGGCACTGTATTTGAAAAAAGCTGAGTTTTCTACAATAAACTGACTATATAGTGTAAAATGTCAGACTCAATAAAACTGAATTTAAAAAAGCAGTAATGAACAGGCCAGTTTAACAGGTTATAAAGTGTTGAAATAAGCTGTCCGTGTGAGAGAACAGATGATAAAGTTATTGCATGAGTAAGTTTCTCCACTGGCTGTGGTGTAGAGGTCGGTCAGGATTATCGCTAATCAATAAGTTTGTCATCAACTTCAAAGTTGATCTTTTTCACAACTTATTTACGCTGCCCCCAAGTGGTTAAAGAAATCAATTACAATCATTTTTTTCCCCATCATACATTTAAACAGACCTGAATGTGTAGCCACTGCAGCCTCTTGTACTCCATCTGTCTGCATCTCTCTACCTCAACAGTCGTGGCTTGCAGAATGCCAGAAACAGCAGGGTGACAGCCGGCTGGACTTCATCTTTCGAGTCAACGAGCTCCACTGTGGGGCAAAGCCCATGTACGGCCAGGAGGTACGGGACTTCCTGACTTTCCTGCCCGGGTCTCATCCATCACCTGCTGCCCTGAAATCTCAGGGGGAGTGGGGTCGCTCGGGCCACAGCAGCTGTCTGTGTGCACAGCAGCAAAACAAGTATAACTACTGGCTTCAGAGTCGCGCTGTAAGAGAGGCCATCTACAGCATTGAAGAACGTCTGGAGCTGCTGAGCGACATCACCGACAGGTACTTAACTCATCAATTGATTGGTTGTCTGACATGATACCGCTTTAACTAAGCAGAAAGAGCCAGGAGCTAATATTTCTCTGTTTGTTTAGGTATACATTTGCGATTCCTCCAGTGGAGGCTCCTACCATCTCAATGCACTGCTGTCATCCTCCACCGTCTCTGAGCCACAAGCAGGCAGTCTTCTCCTCCATGTTAACAGCTCAAGTCACGCCACTCACCCGCAGCCTCCACCGGGTCCAGTCCTACATGAGGACGCAGTTCCCTGACCTGAGGCTCATACAATATGACTGTGGTGAGTTGTTGAGGTGTTTTTTGGAGAAAAATGTGGAGCACCTTGTGGCAATCCATGCCTTTTGTGTATTTAAAAAAACAAACAAAACAACATAACAAACTGTGAATCACCAAATCAAAAGCTTTAAAAAAAAAATGGTGCAGACTTGTGTGAGTATCCATTGCGCGCCTGTCAGTCTTTCACAGTATGTTTGATAAAGCCGTCATTTAAGGTGTGGGTCACCCACAGCTTGGATCCCATTTTTCCCTCATCACCGACTCAGTCACAGATGCACGTTGGCCACAATTTTAGTAAAACTGCAACTGCACATTGACACTAAATTCCCTCGAAAGGTATTTGGTTTGTCTTTTCTTTCCGACACTGTTTTTTATACTCAATAAGCTACGTCAAACAGATACCCACTCGTCCATCCATCCGTTCATTGTCTTCCGCATATTCGGGGCCAAGTCATGGGGCAGCACCCTAAGCATAGAAACCCACACCTCCCTCTCCTCAGCCACCTTCTCCAGCTTCTCTGTGGGAACACCGAGGCATACCCAGGCCAGTCAAGAGATATAATCTCTCCAGCGTGTCCTGGGTCTGACCGGTACCTCTTTCCGGTAGGACATGCCCAGAACACCTCACCCAAGAGATGCCCAGGAGGCATCCTAGTCTGATGCCTGAACCACTTTGACTGGCTTCTGTCGATGTGGAGGAGCAGCGGCTCTACTCTGAGCCCCTCCCGAATGGCCGCACTCCTCACCCTATCTGTAAGGGAGAGGCCAGCCACCCTTCAGGGGAAGCTCATTTCTGCTGCTTGTATCCACAATCTCGTTCTTTTGGTCACTACCCAAAGCTTGTGACCATAGATCAGCCGGTAAATTGACAGCTTTTTTTTTCATGCTCAGCTTCCTCTTCACTATGATGGACCGGTGCGGCATTCGCATCACTGCAGCCACAGCCCCATCCACCTGTCAATCTACTGCTCCCTTCTCCCCTCACTCAGCAACAAGAGCCTGAGATACTTAAACTCTTCCACTGGAGGCCCTCAGCCAGAAAACGGTGGAGTGCCTGCCCTCTTCCGGCTGAGGACCATGGCCTCAGACTTAGGCCCCGTTTACACGACAACGTTTCCAGTGGAAACTGTGTCGTTTTGCCGTTGCCCGTTTCCAAAAAGTATCATTTTCACTCTGAAATGCATCAAAATGTACCCATTTTCATTTTGAAACTGTCGTGTAAACAGGACCTTAGAGGTGTTAATTCTCATACCTGCCACTTCACATTCGGCTGCTGCAAACTGCTGTAGTGTGAGCTGGAGGCCACTGCCTGATGAAGCCAACAGAACCACATCATCTGCAAAGAGCAGAGATGAGATTCGGAGGCCACCGAGCCAGAAGCCTTCCTCCACTTGGCTATGCCCAGAAATTCTGTCCATAAAAATGATGAACAGAATCAGTGACAAAAGGCAGCCCAACCTACAGGAAACAAGTCAGACTTACTGCAGGAAATATGGACCAAGCTGGGTTGTACGGGGACTGAATGGCCCGTTGTTATGGGCCAGACACCCCATACTCCCACAGGATCCCCTCAGGGATGCAGTTGAATGCCCTCTCCTTGGTCCACAAAACACATGTAGACTAGATGAGCAAACTCCCACGCACATCCTTGAGAGGATGAAGAGCTGGTTCAGCGTTCTGCAACCAGAACGAAGACCACATTGTTTCTCTTGAATCAGAGGTTCGACTAATGGACGAAGTCTCCCCATGTGGGATAATAAATACGTTTGTGCTCCTGCAGCTTATTTTGATGTTGGTGACTCAGTTTGTTTCCTCTGTCTCCTGTTTTCAGGTAAGCTTCAGACTCTCCACACGTTGCTGCGAAAGCTGAAGGCAGGAGGCCACAGGGTGCTGATCTTCACTCAGATGACCCGAATGTTGGACGTGTTGGAGCAGTTCCTCAACTACCACGGACATATCTACCTCCGTCTGGATGGCAGTACTCGCGTCGAGCAGAGACAGGTCAGTAGTGGTGTTTTGATGGCCTAATCGTCACCTGTTTTGCCTTCATGAAAAAGAAGGCTCCGGTCTATGATGCTTATTTTCTCTGTTTGCCTTCTGTACCATCAGGCCCTCATGGAGCGCTTCAATGCAGATCGACGCATCTTCTGTTTCATTTTGTCAACTCGCAGTGGCGGCGTCGGGGTCAATCTGACCGGGGCTGACACTGTGGTATTCTACGACAGTGACTGGAACCCCACCATGGATGCTCAGGCTCAGGACAGATGCCACAGAATCGGCCAGACACGAGACGTCCACATCTACAGGTGACTTTTTCTTTTTTTAATTCTTCCTGCTTTTCATAAAAAGTAGTTTATAGTAGGTCATTCCTCATCCTCACATCAAAGCGTTCCCAATTCTAAACCCACGATTCAAAGATGCTTTATTGCCACTGTGCCATCACATAACTAAATTGTGTTTGGTAGTTCTCTGCTTAAAGCCAGACACAGACAGACTCACAATAAGTGTAGACAATAAAGAAACATTAAAAGGAAGCATATATTCAAACATGCAGCCTTTTTGTATTGAATTAAAGCTTCAAGTGACTGAACTGACAGACAAAACACACCAAGAAACAGAAAGCTGAGAGCACCGCTTCTTTATGTTTGCATTTAACTACAGAAAGAAACGGTGGCAGCATCTCTGGCACCTGAGAACATTCATCTTGTTTGTGATCTCCTACATTATTTGCAGAGTTTCATAAAAATCCAAAGGGTTTAAAGGGGAAAAGAGAGATCAGCAGATCTGAGAATGAAGGCTACAGGATCTAAATTAACAGTCTACAGAATATGCTTAAACACTTCACATCCACCTGGTCACCGCCAACCCATCTTGGGTGTAGGGCTAGGTTTCATCCACTCTTTTCCATTTTTATTTTTAAGCCTTTGACTGAACTGCGAGGCCAAAATTCATGTTTGAGTCTTAATTTAAAAACTTTGAGCTTTGATTTGTTATTCAGATCTCCTTGTTCAGCATGTGGATAAAGCTTGACCGGTTATTAACCCTACATGGGTCAAGCCAACATTTCAACCTTTATTTGAATAGTTTCATCACCATTGGGCCTCATGCTGTTCGTTTTTTGAAGAACTGCACACCAGGGCATCTCTTGTCTCTGCACCGGGTGAATTACTATCATCTGTGCCAAGCTGGCAAACTTGGGATAAGATTACACCTGAGTGTAATGCAGGCAGCAATAACCATCTCGAGAACAGTGATTTTAATTTTCCATTTGATTAGCTGAGGGTTTGGTATATTATAAGTGCTCAGTATTAATAAATGGATCAAATATAGATGGAGATTTGAAAAACAGTAAATAGATAAACAAGTAACATGAGAGAATATCGGGGAGTTTATTGGTTAATCTATAAAAAATAAAATTGTGTGGATTTAGCTGTTCTATCACTGCCTGTCTTAACCAAGCGGCGTACTAAAAACCTTAAATTACAGAGAAAAGTAATATAAATGGGCTTTTTGCTCCCTAAATTTTACAATGAAAAATAGAAATGTGATTTTTTTTTTTTTTAAACAACTAAATATTTTTATGTTCCTTTTCAGGTTGATCAGTGAGCGCACCGTGGAGGAGAACATTTTAAAGAAGGCAAACCAGAAGAGGATGCTGGGAGATATGGCTATCGAAGGAGGAAACTTCACCACAGCCTTCTTCAAACAGGTATCATGTTTACACAAGGCCTGCTGTGTAAAGTAAATGCGCTTCAGTAGAGCGTGTTCTCCTCTTTCTTCTTTCCCGTCGCCTTTGTGTCTGGATAAGCTCAGCGATTCATCTCTGCATGATTAATAGTCCAGAAAAAAGCTCAAACATGTGGACGGGTGCTCGATGCATAATTGAATACAGTCACTGGTACCGTGTGAAGAGATGTTTTTTTCAGTGCTGGATCACAGGCCGAGCCCTCATCCCTCTTTTAATTAAATTTGTTCAAATCTGCCTTTTATGTAAATACCATTTGTGCTTTTTTGAAGTATAATAGAGTTGCAGCTTTTTCTAATTGGGCTTTCTGAGTTTATTGTGTTGATGACATTAAGCAGTTCAAGCACCACCTTGTTTTCTCTGTTTCATCAAGTACACAGTCATTTTGCCTTTGCTACATGTGTCCGACTGTCACTTTGTTCCTCAGCAAACCATCAGAGAGCTGTTTGATGTGAATGAGGGGGAGAAGAGGGAAGCGGCAGCAGAACTGTCAGTGCCCCAAACTGAGGAGGAGGAAGCTGTCAACAAGCAGAGCACCACCATCCTGGAGCAGGTTAGAAACTTGGTGTAATTTGGATATTTACCGCCTACCTTTTGGTAGTTATCAGGAAGAAAATGCACTTTTACAGCACATCGAAGATGCAGTTTAAACTGGATCATGTTCTCATTCTCATGGTCTTCTGGACCATTTTTAGCACAGCTTCCATTTTCATTTCTCTCCTTCTAAGTCCATCTGTACTTGTGCCTGAATGTGAGATTTGACACATTTTAATTTGATTTTTGAGCTGAGCTTTTTGTTTGCACCTCGTACACTGAGATAATCCACAAACACATTTATCTGTACCTGTATCTGATCATTTAAATCTGTATTCTTCAGGCACTGTGCCGTGCTGAGGATGAGGAGGACATAGTGGCGGCCTCTCAGGCCAAAGCGGAGCAGGTGGCCGAACTGGCGGAGTTCAACGAGAACATACCGCTGGATGATGGTGGGGAACAGGAGGAGGTGGAGGAGCTCTCTAAAGCCGAACAGGAAATAGCTGCGCTGGTGGAGCAGGTGAGTGAAAATGCAGCATCTATAAAGATGTATAATAAAATATTAATTCACTTGTATTTTGGGGGAATATCAGTTTCTGCTGAATTACAGTTTGTTTAAATGCACCACATCCTCTGTCTTCAGCTCACTCCCATCGAACGCTACGCCATGAACTTCCTGGAAGCTTCATTAGAAGATGTGTGCAAAGAGGAGTTGAAGCAGGCTGAGGTGAGAGCACAGCTTTCAACTGCAGCTTAGTTCTGTATTTTACACAAGTGACCATAAAAAAGTCTTCAATCCTGAGGATCTTCTTCAGGCATGTGGACCCCATTCGCTAACATTTGCACATAAATGTTCTAAAAATGGGCCCCCCAAAAAAAGTGCACATGTAAAACTACCATCAGATTTATAAAAGTGCACAGTGGCCAGTACCATGCAAATGTTGATGAAACCAACTCATTCTAAATGCACGGGCTCAAGTTGGGGATCTGCACGAATGCACGTTCACCATGGGTGGAAGTGATGAAAGAAGTGACACTGTAAGAGAGAAACCTGCGATGCTAAAGGGCAAAATATCTGGAGAAATTCTGACCAAAGCATAACAGACCTTCAGAAAAGGAAGGAAGCAGATGCAGGACACTGATCTGTGAGCCCAGGATGAGAAACACACTATAGTTATCCATCTGTGTGATACTGCCAAGAAACTAGACTGCAAGTGATGATATCCAGCAAGCACGGAAGTCATTTAATAAATAAGATAATGTGCACTTCATGTATCCCAGAAGCTGGAAAATTCCTCTGTGTGGTTTTAATAAGTCGGGCATTTGAAACAGATCTGTGATCACTGCTGTGTGACGGTCCTGAACTTTTGTCTTCTCATTTGTTTGGACTTTGTATTGGTGAAATCTAGAAATGAAAAGATGAATGATCTGAGGTCTGATCCATAACAGGTGGGAACACTACCCTAAAGGCTAAACAGACTTTTTTGGGAGAAATATGAAGGTTTTTGATTCATGTCAGTTAGAATGAGTATATTCTTTGAGCCCTGAAGACTTCAAAGGAAAATTTAATCAGAACAACTTTCTTTTTACTGAACTCCATCCACCCAAACCTCACCCTGTCACAAGGATGAGCCTCATAGATTTTAGGAAACCAAATATCTTTAACTGCAGAAGTGTAAAAATCTCTTCTTCTTATGTGTTTAGGAGCAGGTGGAGGCTGCCAGGAAGGGTCTGGACCAGGCCAAGGAGGAGGGCCTGAAGCTCCACACTTCATCTGATGATGACGAGGATGACTTTTTGTCAACACCAACTTCTGCCGAACCTGCTCAGCCGACTCCAGCTCGCCGTGGTCGCAAGCCCAAGGACAAGACCGTCACCTCCACAAGGACTAGCGGTCGACTTCGTGGGGCCTCGCCCGAAACTGAGCCTGAGCTAGCGACTTTTAGAGAAGTGCCTGAAAGATCCCGCTCGGGTCTGAGAGGACGAGGAGCTGCCAAAGACACAGGTTCTGTGTCTACAACCCCATCCCGCACAGATCATCACAAATCCTCCTCATCCAATCGGCTTCAAGATTCCTCCAAATCTTCAAAAGCGTCATCTCCCGCCAGAGATCACCAGACCAGCAAAACCAGGACTCAACCAAACCGCTCCCATCCCAGCCCAGTGCCTTCCCCTCCTACAGCCTCGCCCCCTGGTGGGAAGCAGCAGTGTGCTGGGGAGATGGACAGTAAAATCTCCAAAGCAGGTAGAGAGGAGAAGGAGGCGGAGATTGAAAGGAGGGTGTCTGAGTCATCGCTAGAGTCCAGCTGCCCAGTGGATCATCAGACTAAAGATGATGACCGTAAAGACGGCGCTATGTCTCCTCCCTCCACCAGCTCAAGGTCGCCTCGCAAGCGCCAGTCAGCAGACGGTGAAGTCCTCCGGGGACTGATTGAAGATTCCCCATCAGCCAAGGTCCTGCGGAAGCTTCCAGGCCGGCTGGTCACGGTAGTGGAAGAGAAGGAGCCACGAAAGAGGCGGCGGCGAGGAAGTGGCACCGGAGGTGGAGGCTCTTCGGAAGAAGCAACAGTGGAGGAGAGTGCTGATGGATTCATTGACGAACCAAACAAAGATAACACCTCGCCAAGCCCTGACGCCAAAACTAAAGAGACTGTTACCAAATCCCCTCAGGACCAGGATGCTACCCCGAGTCCACCTGTGCACCCTCAGCCTGTCAGAGGCTATCCTCCATTTTCCCCACCTCATCTGTCTCCCGACATGCCTGTGTTGAGAAATCTTCCCGTGCGGCGCAGATTGGAAACTGAATCTCGCATGGCCGCTCAGATGGGAGAGCAGCATATGGGTAGAGGACGGGGAGCGAACCAGTCCAAGAAAACGGACATGCCACCAGGCAAAGACGCTGCTTCACTCTCTGCGGAGTCCAGTGTGAACTCTCTTGTACCACCTTTGAAAAGAAAGAGGGGCCGGCCCCCTAAGACTCCCCCGAGACTACCTGAACTTGACAACACAACAACCACTTCCCCACAGCCCACATCGCCAATTGAGGAAGGAAACCCGCCGCTGTCCCCTAAACGTAAGAGGGGTCGTCCCCGCAAGGATTCCACAACTACTCTAGAAACAGTTCATGAGGGACAGAACTCTGATCTATCAAAAACTGATTCCAGCACAGATCTGACCGTGTCAGAGACCCCTACTGCTGCTGTTTTTGACATGACTCAGTCCTCGCAGTCTACCAAAGCGGAGCACTTAGACACTAAAACTGAGGTTTTGGCCCCGCCTCCAATTCCAGCCTCTGCAACAAAGTCAGATGAAGCTTCCATACCAGTCTCACTTTCCATTCCACCTGCACCCCAGGTGACCTCACCACTTCCTGAGCCTTTCTCTACCCAAGTTGTTGGTTCAGCTCCAGCTAAAACGGAAAGTCCGGCCCCAGCACCAGTCCTCTTATCCTCCACATGCACCACCACCCCCGTCACCACCACAGCTCCATCGCCCCCCACTGGCATTGTCTCATTGCCTCTTCTGGGTGTTAAACCAACACTTGTGGTTTCCGTAGCTTCTGACGCTGCCGTTCAGCCAGTTGTGGAAACGGCAGGAGCAGACTCTATTGAAACCACTACCACAGCCGCCATACCAGTTGTTACCCACTCCACTCCACCCGCTACATCATCTTCCATAGCTGTTAAAGACCACGCCCCAACAATCACAACAGCTGCTGCTACAGTGTCTGTAACAGTTAGTATTACACCACCCGTCACCGCTACAGTGAAATCACCCTATGTGAAGGACTCACCACAAGCCTCCACCCCCTCCAGCCATCCTGTATCAAGCCCAGCTGCAGCTTCACCCAAACAGACCCCCCCAGCTGCAGCTATAACTGTGACAACTCCAGTAAAAACACCCCCGGCTAGTCCATCAACCTCTGCAGCTCCAGTAAAAATAGCACAAACCAGTACATTAAATTCAGTCCTGAGCGTGTCTGACAAAGCTTCTACTTCGTCACCAGTGACAACAGTTGCACCATCTTCTGTTAATATAGGTCCACCTTCCCCTCCAGCCAAAGCAAAGACAAATGTGACCAGTGACGAAAGCCCGACCAAACAAACCTCACCGACAGCAGAGGTTCAAAAGGTTGCACAGGTTCAGGAACCTGCAGAGCCCGAAAAGGCTTCAGCATCGAGTCCAGTATGCACGATGACTCCAACTACAGCATCCAACAGTGTCGTTACATCTGCAGAGGAAAAGAAAGCTGCAGCAACTTCATCATCCCCAGCAGAAGTAACAGCAACTTCACCTGCAGCCCTTTCCAAAGACCACACTTCTACTACATCAAGTCCTCCCAAAACTGCAGAAAAGAGAGCTGAGACCCCACCTCCAGTAACAACTACAACAGGCTCTGCACCAGCGCCACCTTCTGTCCCCACCACTACATCATCCCCAGAAAAGTCTACTGCCCAAGAATCCACAACTACAACCACCACCTCTGCTTCAGTAGCAACAGTCACCGCATCCACAACCAAACCAGCTCCTCCTGTGTCCACCACACAAACCTCTGCAGTCACTTCCTCTCAGCTACCAACCTCTGGATCCACAGTTCCCGCACCTACTCCTCCTGTTGCACCATCTGTAGAGCCAACAACGCAGAAAGAGTCAGCCACTAAAAATGACACGGAAGAGATGACAGAAATGGAAACGGATACTGTGGAGGCTAAAGCAGAGACAAGCAAGGAGAAGGATGACAAAAAGCCAGATGTCTGCCAGTCTCAGCCTAAAAGAAGAAAGGTGGAGAGTTCTTCTGAGAACAAAGAGTCAGTAAAGGACAAAGGAGTGGGAGGAGAAACCAAGACCAGAACCACCCCTCTGAAAGATGAAGCTAAGCCTCAGGAAGTGGATGAAACTACTGAAGATCAGAAACCTGCCAACCAGAAAAGGTCACTTAGTCGCCAGAGTAGCCAGGAGTCTGCACGCTCCTCTTCGCCATCATCTGGGTGCTCTACGTCCACCCTCACCCGTCACGCTCACCACAAGAGGACCTATGAGAACAGACATCCTACCAAGAGGAAGCGAATGGATACTACATCAGAGGCAGGGAAGGAAGAGGACGAGCAGAAACAATGCGGTGAAAAGGACCATCCCACTGCGGCGTCAAGAAGGAGGCGCTCCAGGTCCCCTTCCTCTTCCTCCTCTGACTCTGACTCTGACAGCGGTGACAGCAGGAAGGAGCACCGGATCACTCGCTCGGCCAAACGCATGCTGCAAGATCAGGAGAAGGAAAAGGGCACTAGGGAGAGGAAAGGAACCAAACCAGCACGCAGCTTGGACAAAAACGCGTCAAATGCCAACGCATCCACGGGAGGAGAGTCAGGCAGCGATACGTCCTCAGTTAGGATCACACGGAAGTCTGCGGGATCTCAGCCGCCACAGGACACTAAAACGCAGACCAACAGTGCACCCTCACTGCCTCCTGAGCCAGAGGTTCTGGGGAAAAGGTGTTCAGCGCTCAATGCAGCAGCAAAGCTTTTAGCTATGAAAGGCAGGGTGGACACCCCTGGTCACACCCCTCGGAAAGACTCTGCCGCTAAGGCTGCGGCGACTTCCACTGCCGCCTCTTCGGACAAAACCCCAAAGCCTAAAAGTAAAAGTGTGCCAGTTTCTCCTCAGAGCAACTCTGTAACCAACAATAAAAGCAGCAAAGCTTCAACACCCAATCAAGCAAGCCGCTCTGCATCCCGCTCCACCAGACAGTGCCCTGGGTCTCTGGTTCCACCATTAGAGGTGGAGTATAAGAGGCCTAAACCAGAGGAGAAGGAGAGGGGGAGCAGGAAGTGCTCGAGGGGAAAGGAAGGTGAGGGAGAGATGCAGTCATCATCGCGGGGCCACAGCGCCTGCAGCAGCATGAGCAGTGATGGTGAGGGTGACTGCGGCGGGCGCAGCAGCAGAAGCCGCAGTAGCAGCAACAGCAGCCAGCGCACCCACAGCATCAGCTCTCAGAACACGGAGCACAGAGGCTCCCGCGCCACTTCCTCCGGCAGCGAGCGCGAGAGGGACCGCAGCCCCGAGCGTGCGAAGAGCCGAGACAAAAAGCAGAAGCAATCGCGAGAGAGCCAAAAGGACGGCAGGAGGTCCCACAAGCTCTCGCAGGAGGTGACCAGCAGTTCAGGAACCGAGGGGTCGACGCCAGACAGGGTGCTACGGAGTGTTGCCGCGCTCGCTGCGGTGCACGCCCGGTCACCGGCCGCAAGCACCCGCTCCTCCTCGAGTCAACAGCGTCACAACAAGACATGATTGGAGTGCCAAAGGGGGGGAAAGTAAACAGAAGCGAGGGCGTTGCAGAGCATGTCGTGATCTCCAAGGTTGCTGCTTTGTCTGCACTCTGAGTAAAACAAGAGAAAACTGAGTGCTGCACAAGCCAGGGACCTCGCTGCCTCTCGGGCCCTCTCCCTTTCTAGTTGGAGCGCGCCAGCTCGGCTTTTGGCCGCTGGGGGAAGGCTCAGGGATGCTGGACTGACGGGAAACAGGTGGTGCCCCTGCAGAACGTCCAGACATGTGGATATGCAGTGGGTAAAACTCACCACTGGGACTTGAAGGGGGGGTGGGTGGGACAAAAGGTGCAAGAGGTAATAAAGGCAAGTTGTTAGTTCACATTTGTACTGTAATCATTAAAAGACTGGAACACTCAGATCCTCTGTTGAGATGATTAAATAGCGCCCTCTGCTGGAGCCACACATGAAAAGTCATTTGTGTGACATTTAAAAGTTTCGAGTGACAGTTCTGTTGTAAGTTGAAGGTTTTAGAAAGTTTGGTTTGAAATTTTCTGTCCTGACTATTGTTTCTCTGTAGTCAGTCGATAAGTTATGCATATTTTATTATTTCTTCCAGGGTATTAGGAAGAGAACAGATCTGTCAATGTGATCTTTGCTGCACTATGCTGGAGCTCGTCTTTTTGNCCCCTCACCCCTATTTTATTTTTTATTTTTTATTTCCTTCATGTCACTTTCTGTTCATCAGATTCAAAAATCCAGCCTTGCATTTCTCTTTGCACATCTTTAATGACATGGCTCTCGGCGCGTTTTCAGCACATCATGGTGCAGTGATGCATTTGTACATCGGCTGAAGTCGATTCATTGGTTCCTGGTACTTCATGTTTCTCTCCGGTGGGAAAATGTATGAACTGAAGTCACACAGAAGAGCTTCACACCACAAATCCATCTTTCACCCCAAGAACTTCCCAAAGGCAGTTAAATTTGCGGTCTGTTGCGTATTTATAGAGAAAGGCCGGATAAATGTTAAAATGTAAGAGTGCCTCTTTGGCCAAATGGTTTTGAACCTCAGATTGCCTTGTGAAGCACCTGAAGCAGGGGTGTCAAATTTCTCTTATTCAGTTATTAAAAAATAAATAAAAATGAAGCCAGAAATTTGAAAAAATGGAACCCTTGGAAAATGTTAAAGTAAAAACACCCCGTGCATCAGTGCTGCCGAATTAATGTTTTATTTTGCACCTGAATTTTTGTCATATTCACGTCATCAATCTTGGTTCATGTTTAAAATATACTTCGACAAAATAAAAATATGTGAATAAAATTACTGGTACAGTTTGAGATGACTGTAAATTGTCAATTTACTTTTGGACCTTTTGAGCAAAGGTGATTTTTTTGGGGGAGGGGGGGTAGTTTATGGTGATGGTCTTACTTTTTCTGTCTCTTTATTTGTTGCATTCCTTTGATCCTTGTAATTCCACATTGTTTTACTTGAAATTATGGCAATTACAGTTGAATAAAAAGACTAAAAATTATTTGTTTTGTTTTTTTAAATGTGAAGATTTGTTTGTTTGAAACTGACAGCATAGAAAAGTTCAGGAGCTCCATTAACTAGTCACTCAGGTGGACCTCTTAGAGCATTTTTAATGGATTATCTGATAAATATAAAGGCTTGCTGTGTAGTAGAGCTCATCCCAGAGGTTATTAGTCTGTTACTGCAGACTAATTAGCAGGGATCTGTTTATGGATCCAACCTTTGCATCCTTCTAACTCCAAAAATCCAGCACGATGGTGGCCAAAATCACACCACCTACATCTCTGTGGAAAAATACCCCTCAGCTGCCTCCATCCATGATCTAGCATGTTTTTGATGAGTTTATGGGCTCAATCTCTAGTCTTATTGTAAATATAAAGTTATGCACATTTGTTAAAGACTTTATCTACAATACATTTTGTGCAGCGTTGATTGGAGTCAGATTCACTGTTTACTGACCTTATGTCTAGTTTCAAATTGGATATAGTATTTTTTATCATAAAAATTATATCCATCCATCTTCCACTTATCCAAACAGGGTCTTCGGGATAATTCAAAGAAAAGTTATTCAGCAAATAGGAGAAAGAAGAAGGGAGACCTGAACTCATTTCTATATTTACACTGTACCCTGTTTGTGAGTTAGCCAGGGCCCATCAAACCGTTTTTCTCCAACAGCATCCTGGAGGCATCAATCAACTAAATAAAAATGATCCACAACAAACTGGGAATAATAGAAGATAACATTTTATTTTAAAAACAAATCTATATTAAAATAAATGAGTGATGCAAAATTTAAACAGCTATAATTTTACACAGTAGCAAAGTCCCTCCCCTTAGCCCTCTGCAAGGTGTCAGCGAGAACCGACTTCCTTTTCTCAGTTTTGTTTTTCTTGTCACCTTGTGCTGCAGAGCGGGTCCCCGTCGCCCCCTTTGTGTTTTCTGACTCCAGAATTTAGCCAAAAATCGGACAAACGGGTGAAGAAAAGATGTTAACTCGTGACTTCACACACTCGTCCCTTTTTGTTTGTGCATGTGACGTGCACTACAGAGGCACAGCTTGGAAGACGTGTTGTTGCAGCAGCTCGCACAATCTTTTGCATCATAAATGCAAAGTGAACTGAAAGGACAAAATAAAGAGGAAGTATTGGACCTGTAGCGCTGAGAGCATTTTTCTTTTAAAGAAAGAAGTCCATGGCAGGGGTCGTTTATTTCACACACACACACACAAAAAAAAAACAATCTGTATTTACACTTGTTACATGCTCGCAGTATGAAAAAAAAAAACATTCAAGTTTTAAAACTCACCTGCATGAAATTTATCAGGTTATGTACAATTATATTAGTCTATTTTCTGTATCTGACTATAAAAGAAAGAAGGCCTACATTATAAAAATGTCTCCAATTCATCCAGAAGCATCAACATTACAACACAGTTTTCCTGAGTACAGTATGATGAGTGCCAGTGTCAGATCAATACTGCTCTGTGCCTCACTCAAGGTCACTTATTTCCTTTTTTTTTTAAAGTTAGGAAGGGAGATCAATCAATGTAACAGTCCACAGTGAGACCTGCTGGTGGTTACGCAGAACAAACTGACATAAAACCTGCAGCGCTGCCCTCGAGTGTACCCGAGATTGTGGTCGTTTATGAGATTGCAAGAGAGCGCACTCATCTCTGCTACACGAAACAAACGTGGAAGAGGCCCGTTAGGTGGACAGGAGGGTTAGACAAAAACAAAACACGGACATCTCAGTTCAGCTATGCATCCTGTGGGCTCATGTATATACATGGATGTGAGGATGTCCATGATGTGCTGGGTGTTACTAGGTGAAGGCGGTGGTCAGAGCGATGACGAGGATGAGGATGAGGATGGCCAAACAGATCGCAATCCATACTTTTTTCTGCCGAGGGAGGGAGAAAACAGGTTAGGGTCATACCAGGAAAGGAAACAACAAACAAATAAAAAAACCATATCAATCACCACCTCCCACTTAACCCCCCCCAGACAAGCGTTTTTCCCCCCCGCTGTGCAACATCAGGATATTTTACCTTCATACTATAAATAATTTTTTCTAGTACAAGCATATGAGAGGACTCCTTTAACTAAATTTTGATATCAGGGTCTGGCTGATAAAGATGTGTTTGTAACTTTTTTTGCTTTTTGCAGATGTCACTGAGCAACATGCCCACTCGTTATAATCATGCCATGAAAACAGCTTTCCCTGCAGCTCTGAATCTGTGAAGCTTCGCTGGTCCCACAAAGTCAGACCAGACGAGTCAACCCAAAAGCAAACATGCTACAAGACAAGCTGTTATATATGTTGAGGGCCTGGAACTTCAACAATTTCTGAATGCTTCATTAAAAAAACTGAAGTTATTGCACATAAAAATCAGCTGATTCTGACCGGCTCAGGTGGGACGCACTTGAGGGTCTCGTGATCAGTAAGATGGTGTCTCTTTTACTCATGTTACAAAGCTTCAGAGGGGACTGTGTCACTGATATCCAGACCCTTCACTGACTTTTGAACTTGTTTGATCAGCGTGATCTGTCTGTGAAGATGCCAACGTTTCACAACCATAAGCTGCATTTGGCTGTATTAGAAATTTATATCAATTTATATCACAGTGAGAAGACGAGCCTGGCATCAAAATGTAGGTACAAAGGAGCGCTTTAAGACGTTATAACTTTCTTTGAACAGACACCTGTCCCACATGGTAATGTGACCCTTGAAAATGTACTAAAAAAGAAAAAGAAAAAAAAGAAAGCACTTTTTGAAGTTTTCTCCAGTGAATTAGCAGAAAACAGAGCCTGGGCCACAGAGGGCGCTCCTCTGCAGGTTTATCAAACGATCAAGTTTTAGTGGCATTTCTCTACAAAGCAGCATTTTCCAGAGCAGAACAATGAGGAACTTCATTTCAGCAAGTTTCACCCTCAGTCACTCGTGTGAATACGGTGTATAGTGTTTTTGGACAGCCAGAGGAAGGAAGAGGAACAGGAAGTCCTATAATTCTGCTCACTTTCCACCAAGCCTTTTTTTTCCCCCTTCACCTGTGATGCACTTATGAAAGCAGAAAAATATTTTATTGTCTACATCAAAAACGTGTCCTTGTATTGTTATGAATCTTGGGTGTTGCTGATTTAGCTATTCATTTATAAGATTTCAGGAGATCTGCTTCTACCAGGAGAGCCACTTCATTATATTAGGAACACAGTGAGTCATGTTAACATCTCTTCACTCATGTGGAAGCTGTTCCAGGATATTACACAGAAATTAACTTGCTGAAACTTTACTGAAGAGGATGTTGACTATAAATCTGACCTCTCTGAACTTCAAGTATTACCCATCGATTTTCCAATGTGCTAAATTCACTGTCTGCATAAATGCAGCCAGCCATCATGCTGATGTATTCCATCAGCATCATGTTCTCCACGCTCTCTCCAGACACTCGCACGTCTGTCACGTGTGCTCAGTGTGAAGCTGCTCTCATCTGTGACCAGAACGGCACCAATGAGGTGGTTTCAGGTGAACGCCGATCCAGCTGCAGGGAGCTGGCCTCCGAGCACGGGTCCCACTAAAGGACTCCGAGTCCTCATGCCATCTTCATGGAGTTTGATTCTAGGGCTGCAACTGTCGATTATTTTAGTGATCGAGTATTCTATTGATTATTCCATCGATTAATCGGATAAGAAGAACAAACATTTCATCTGCACATTTTAACTTTTTAACAGTTTTTGCTGTGTGAAACAAACAGCGGCGGATGGACCAGCTACAAAGTTCTGACACTTGTTCATCCGGTGGTTGATGAAGGACTTCCAGCTGTGGGCACCAGGGCAGCTCAGCGGATGAGCAGGTGACCACGTATGCCGCATGGCAGTGCAGACAGCACAGGTTTGCATCCCAACCATTTACTGCGCATCTTCCCACATCTCTTGCCTCCCACTTTCCTGTCTCTCTACACTGCTGTCTTAAAAAAAAAATGTGTCAGCGATGATTCAGTGTTAAACAGTCCTTTTTCCAAATGACAGAAATCCGTCGCAGGGACAGAGAACTTTAATGCTGCTAATGTGGGTGAAACGCTCCGCTTACACCGAGACACCTGAGCGCTGCAAAGTTTAAACAAAGCATCGAAGCAACAAATTTGTGTTGAGGATTTTTTTTTTTTTTTTAATAATCGAATTATTGGAGTTGCTCAAGGAATCATTGCAGCCCTATCTGATTCCATGCAGAAGAAGCCCCCTGGAGGTCATTCTGTGGGGTTCTGGCTGTGCTCCTCCTCACGGATGCTGGGCTTGCTGCTGCATCGATGCCCGTGGCATCTCCTCCACACTCCTGGAGACTATTCTGAGAGCTACAGCAAACCTTCCTGTGACAGCAAGTATGGATGTGCCATCCTGGAGGAACTGGACGACCTGTGCAACCTGAATTTGGGGGCAGGTACCTCCTCATGCTAACAGCGGTAATAAGGATTTAAATTTTAAATGTCTGTGCAGTTTCTTTGCCTGTTCTTGATGTCAGAGCCTCTCAGCTAACAGGTGTTGCACTGATTTGCATCTTTGTTTAGACTTTATGAGTAATGAAGCTGTGAGAAACCTCAGCTTCACTGTGACTGTAATTCAAGTAAGAATGATGCTCAGATTGACTTTGCCAGGATTTTCCGTTTCCGAGTAAGTTAAATGTTTTTTTTCCCATGATGTCTTTTTGCTTTCTGTGTGTGCACCTTGCGTGAGCTGTGCTGATACGTCACCGCCTTCTCTAGTTCACCCTTTGCTTTCTCGACATATTCTGAAGACTGCTCGATGTTGTTTTCGATCCTGTCCACCAGCTCCCCCTGCAGGAGACAAAGACATTGCAGTCAAATGACTGGCCCAGTGGCCCAAACCGCTGAGTGGACTTCATCAGCGCTGCTGTTACCTGAGCCTCCACTTCCATGGCGAGGTACTGGAACATGTCGTGCAGTTCCCTGATACTGCTCTCCAGCTTCAGGATCTCATCGTGCCGGGACTCAATCTCATTCAGAGCCTGCCTCGTAGCTTTAGTGTCACTCAGGATCTAAACACCACACATTTATTAGGAGAATTGTGGACAAGAGAACCAGACACAATGTTTCAGGGTGAGATCTAGGCTCATCTATACAGCTCAGAGCCTGGAGGATTCTTCACACTATCTGCTGCGGTTAGACTGCAACATAACGAAGGGCTTCACAGGATTTTCTTACCATATCTGTAGTCCTGTTTGAGCAGTTAGAGAGGCATTAGAGAGGCATGGGAAAGTTAAAACTGCAGCTGCAGAACACCTGCAACTGTTTCTGTGTTGTGGTTTCTTGCACTGAGACATGTGATCACTCTCTCTTTTGTTAACCTCGCACGTACTCACATTTTGGGTGAAAACATCCGTTTGCCCACTCTCGAGCATCACATCCAGCTCTTCATCCGTCACGTTGCTGCCAGCTACAGTCAGGAGAAACTCAGATCAGTGCTTAGAGCAACCTGCAGGATGAACACTAAAGCTCATCCACGCCTACAGCTGAGCTGGAAACAGTGCTCCTAATAATTCAATTCAATTCAATTTTATTTATATAGCGCCAAATCACAACAAACAGTCGCCTCAAGGCGCTTTGTATTGTGGGTAAAGACCCTACAATAGGCTAATAGGCTTTGTTTTATTCATTGACTCCACTAGAGTAGATTTGCATGGTTCACAGTTCAAAGTAATCCATATTTATCTTATACTGGGCCTTGTGCAGCCCCTTTAAGCCAACTTTCTTCTGATTGGTGGGTGGAGCTGGGTGGGTGAGGTTAGAGATAAGCGGTTGGTGGAGCTTCTGTGTTGTGTGCTTCAGGTGGCGCCCTTGTATGCTGACACTGAACCTTTAGAGCAGTCTGAGGCCTGAGGGATTACTCGTATCTACACTGACCTCCTTATGTGAAAGTTTGGTAATGTTTACACACCCACCACTGGAGCAGCATATATATATATGCTATAATATGTATTCGTGTGAAATGTTTCCCCAAATGAGACCACAGATGTGAAAAGGTGACGGATAAATCTCAGACGTGCCTCGTGTACTCACTGATTTTCAGCTGCCTCTGTATTCGCTCCACGTTACGGTCCCTGTACTGGGCCTGGATGGTGTTACAGTGGCCCATCAGCTCCACGAACTCCTTGGACAAGACAGCGTGCTGGAAAAAGAGAAGAGAATGAAAAAGGAAGCAGATCGAAAGACAAAACAATGTGGTAATTTCCCCAAAATGAGCTCCCATTTTCACAATTTTATTTTCTAAACCATCAGTCCTGCATTATTTTCCCCTTTTATGAAGGCTCTTAAGCTCATTTTTTGTTGATTAACCCTTATCATTCTTGATCACATGCAGTTTATAGAAAAAAAAAAACCACCAGAGGGGAACGTCCTTTTTAGCTGATTACACTGAGACGCTACCTGCGTGCGCTGCATCCGAATATTTATGGATATATATTTTCCATCCTCCTCTCCCTTTTTGGGCTCGATACCTGCGGAAAGATCACCATAATTCAAGCCACATGAGAACAAGAATAATAAATCTTTTGCCCCTGCAGCTCAAAGATACTCACTCTTCAGCTTTCTTTGGACCTGACTCGCCAGTGTTTTGATCTCATCTCGAAGAGTTTGGAGCTCTTTCTTCATACCTAAGCAAAAGATAAAAGCAACACATTAAGCATATATGACAACCTGAGTGCCCTCTCTGCTCTGAGAGAGTTTACCGACATGCTACTGTCTGCACTTTCTGTAAACTCCAATAATTTATACATGATGAGCACTTAAACCAGCAGCTCGATGGTTTAAACGAGCTCACGTACTTTCCTTCGGTAACGCCTCGCCCAGCACAGTTTTCTGCTTGTTCTCGAGCTCCGACACCATCCTTTTGAGGTTCTGCAGCCCCTCGTGAATTTCTTGGACCTGACAATGACAAAGAAACTTTTAGGATTCATACGCAGCACGTTAGTTAATTGAATTCATTTATCAAGCAAACCTCCTCCTATTCCTTCTCTCTTCCATAAAATGGGTGCAGCTCCCTCTGATTATTGAGCAGCAGTGCCAACAGAGCTCGGCTCTCTTTGCATTAGCCGTTTCCCCCCCTCACAGACAGTAACAGGCATCACGCAGACTGTAAACTCGAGCTTTCTACTTCAGGCTCTGAGCGCGCAGACAAAAATGGGACGTCTGATGAACATTTCGCTCGGTCATTATCAGAGATTTAAATTAAAATTTAAAAAAATGAAACAAAATGCAATACAGGTGCTGCAAATAATTCAGGAGATAAATGCTGCTGAAAATTAATTTTGTGAATTCATGAAATAATATACTGGCAACTATGCTGAATGTTTTCCACTGTAGAATCATGGACTTTTTCCCCTTATAACCCTTCCCAGACTGATGGGAAGCAACAACCACTTTCTTTAAGATTAATCTTTCCTCTGGCATTGTGTTAAACACACCTGAATGCTCCTGCTAAAATGTCTTTTATAGAAGTGGTCACACTTGCTGATGATCAATTAATTGTTTAATTAGCAGCACCTATGGAAGCAGTGACGGTGCTTCACACGTCTCTGTGCCATCCTGATTGAATATTCTTGTTGTTGTTCTTTATTAGCTGCAATTCCAACAGTGTAAAATAGACTTAACCTGATTAAGATCAAGTATAAAAATACATTCACACATTTTCTGAATCACCAAATAGATACAAATTTCAGTGACATTTCAATGGATATGGAAGCTCATTTCTGCCACTGAAAATAAGCAAATAAATAAAGAGCCAGGCAGAACCAAGTCAAACTTTCAAGTTATTGTCTCAGTTTTGACTTACTAAGTACACCATTGCCAAAAGTATTCACTCACCCATCCAGATTATTGAATTCAAGCACCTAAGCATGCTTCTACAAACATTAGTGAAAGAATGGGTCGCACTCAGCAGCTCAGGGAATTCCAGCGTTTTCACGTGATAGGATGCCACCTGTGCAACAAGTCCAATTGTGAAATTTTCACACTACTAAATATTCCACAGTCAGCTGTCAGTGGGATCATAACAAAGCGGAAGCGCTGGGAATGACAGCAACTCAGCCATGAAGTGGTAGGCCATGTAAAATCACGTTAATTTTATTTCTATAGAACATTTAAAAACAACAACGTTGACCAAAGTATTTTACAAGATCACAGAGTGGTGTCAGTGGATGCTGAGGTGCAGAGTGCACAGAGGTCACCAACTTTCTGCAGAGTCAATCACTACAGACTACAGACTGGAAGAACTTGACTGGCCTGAGGTCCTGACCTCAACCTGACAGAACACCTTTTGGGATTGGGCAGAGACTGTGAGCCAGGCCTTCTCATCCAACATCAGTGTCTGACCTCACAAATGTGCTTCTGGAAGAATGGGCAAAAATTCCTATTAACACTCCTAAACCTTGTGGAAAACCTCCCCAGAAGAGTTGAAGCTGCTATAACTGCACATCATATTAAACCCTATGGATTAAGAATGGGATGTCACACAAGTTCATATGTGTGTGAAGGCAGATGAGCAAATACTTTTGGCAGTGTAGTGTATGTTGAAACTTTGAATTAATTCTGAGTAAGTCAATATTTCGAGATACTAACCACAAATTTTGACTTATGAATGTCAAAATGATTTTTCTTCAGTGGCGGAAACAAGCTTCCATAAATGCACAGGTTGTATTGCTGCACCTTTGCAGCACAGCTTCCTTTGGCAGTGTTGGATATATAAAACTTATTCCTTCAGCAGAGAATCTATAATCACATAACATATGGTCGCTTAATGAATCAGCGAAAACATGACACATCCAGTCGATCTGAAAACAAAACTTTGAACATGACCTTCTCCACACCAGGTTAGGTGTTCAGTATAAGTTACCATAGTGATCTGGCAGGTAAAAAGCCACCATCAAGATACTGAAACCGCTAACTTCACGCTCAACACAGGTCACTAACCCATTAATCTCTCTTTGTAGCTCAGCCCTCAGGTTGGGCTAGGTGCTACTGACTTTTCAAAATAAAACACTCACATAACACTTTTCAGTTGCGTATTTACACTATGCAGTTTAAACTGCTCTGACTACCACATCTGTTTAATCCTACACTGAATGTCCAGCCTGTGTGCCTCACTCTGCCCGTACATCCTTCTGTCCCCTCCTCCTGGCTGTTTCCCTCTTTTCTATATGTGAAGGGTGTCTGTCCTCTTTTCAAGTATTTATGGTGGCGAGAAGGTCAAGTGGATCATGCGTGGAGGTCTAGTACTTTTCATGTTTTCATTTTGAACCAAAAATATGAGAATATCCGACGCATTCCTGAGCCATTACTCCAATTCTTTCGACCTTTTGGGAGTTTTCCTTACCAAAAAATGAGGCTCCAAGGACAAAAGGGTGGCAATGCATAAAATGCACTTTTTCTTCCATTAATAAACCAAAAGATATTCAACATATTACTGTAGAGGCCCGAGAAGAGCAATGAATATTCACATTTTTTGGTAGTAGGTGAATAACTCCAGGTACAAGGAGACCGGGATTTAGCAGACTGTGGTGTGTTGACAAAACAAACTAAGAAAGCAGCAGCACTCTGTGTGACTTTTAAGCCTCAGCAGCGCATTTCTGTGTCTCTTTTACACAAATGCGACGCTCAGAAATGTTTAAAACTACCAGAATAAATGGTAACGGGAGGACAGAACGGGTTATCTGATTTGGGAGGGTTCCCAAAGTGTTTGTGGCTCACCTTGTTGAGGAAGGTTTCATTTTCCTTCTCTTCTTTGGCTCCAGAGGCTCCTGATCTGCTCATCAGCGCTTTGCCCTCCTCATCGTCATCCGAAACCTCGGCGGCCTTAAGTCACATGGATTTTAAATCGGAAAAATAGAAGAAAAGCAGTGAGTGCTTTCTCGTTGTCTGCGGATGTGAATCATGATCCCCGCAGCCCTGCCCTATCCCGGCCTGCCCTCTCCTTTAAGGAGAAAGAGCTGAAACGGAAGTTGAAGCAAAACGTCTATAAAGTCAGCTTTTAAAGACAGAAAAAGGTACCAAACATTCCCGTTTTCACCACTTGTTTTGATTCAACCTGCTGATAAAAGCTGTCCCTAAAGGCTCTCGGGTTAACCTGGGTAAAGTAGCGAACTGGGATAAGTTAGCGAAGCTAGCGCGCTGCAGCTAATCTTAGCCGTTCACTGTTAAACTCACGTTTCCTAATTCTTTGGTCCGGTCCCTCATTTTTCCAAAGCGAAGGACAGCAGTCAGTAACACTGCGACTCCGCGCTGAAGTAAAGCGAGCCGCTCCCAAAATGTAAAATCCGCAAACTTCACGCCGCCTCTGTCATTCAGCTAGTAAACTAGTAAACTTCTTCTTTGGCTACAACACTCAACATCGACTCACCGGCGCCCCCCCTGCCACAGCAGGTGTAACTGCTGAAAAAGGCTGCATTACTGCCTCTGTGATCCATCAGTCCTTCCATTATTCCCACTTATAGTTACCTCCCACCTAATTTCTCACAATATATAAACCTCAAGGCATCATTACAGGTCAGAATGTGTCATTTAAAACCCACGCTGAATCTTATGTCCAAGGTGAAACTTAAATTAATTTCCTTTTTTAGGAATGCAGCTGTAAAAAAGTATTTTCCCCCTTCCTGATTTCTTTTGTCTTTTCTTTTGAATATTTATCACGCTTGCATGTTTCAAATCATCAAACTAATTTTAATATTAGACAAAGATAACCTGAATAAATACAAAAGGCAGTTTTTGAATGATGATTTCATTTATTAAGGGGATAAAACCATCCAAACTTATCTGCTCCTGTGTGAAGAAGTTATTCCCCTTTTGCTAAATCATGAATTAACTGTGATTAACCACATTTTTTTGGAAAGCTGAGTTCAGCCTAGACCTGATTACTGCAGACCTGATGAATCAATAAATCACTTAAACAGAACCTGTCTGACAAACTGAAACAGATTAAAGATCTCAAGAACGATCTAAAGAACCTGAAGAACAGCTGAGAGTCAAAGTCACTACATCTATCAGTCTGAAAGGGTTACAGAACCATTAAGACTTTGGGACTCCAGAGAACCACAGTGAGAGCCGTTATCCACACATGGAGAAAACCTGGTACAGCGGGGACCTTCCCAGGAAATACTTTTTCATCTCAAACTCATATTTTATTCACAGTTGAATGTAGAAAACATATCAAATGTTTAAACTGA
This sequence comes from Australoheros facetus, assembly GCA_030220045.1. Classification (NCBI taxonomy): domain Eukaryota; kingdom Metazoa; phylum Chordata; class Actinopteri; order Cichliformes; family Cichlidae; genus Australoheros; species Australoheros facetus. The sequence goes on from JASGAU010410022.1 coordinate 97,129, forward strand.
GGCATTTTACTGTTTCAAGAAAAATATTTGCTCATGTTGAATTTGATGGCACATCTCAAAAATGTTGGGCTGGGGCACCAAAAGGTAAGTGGTACCAAAAAGAAACGCTGGAGGAAGATTTGGCAACTAATTAATTAGGTAATTAGTGACCCTCTGCCCATCTTTACTCCTGAGATCCTCTGCCTCTTTTTGATGGTGTTACTGACTGTTACTAATTTACTTAATTAGCTAATTAATTAATAGCTAATTTGCAACAAAATGTGTCAACAGATTGTGGAACAATATCATAATAATGTTTCTCAGTGTAATGTTGTGAAGATTGGAGGAATCTCTGTACACAAGGGACAAGGACAAAAATCAGAAGTGGATACCCATGATCCATGCATTAGAAACAGGCATGAGTCTGTCATGGAAATCTTTGCATGGGCTCAGGAACACTTCCAGAAATCCCTGTGTGTGAGCACAGCTCACCGAACCATCCACAGATGCAGGTTAAAACTCCATCAATGTAAAAAAGAAGCCACATGTGAACATGATCCAGATAGGCTGCTGTGTTCTCTGAGCCAAAGCTCCTTTAAAATGAACTGAAGCAAAGTGGAAAACTGTTCTGTGGTCAGAAGAATCAACATTTTAAATTCTTTTAGGAAAACATGGAAGCTGCATCCTCCTGACTAAAGAGAAGAGGGACCATCTGGCTTGTTAGCAGCACTCAGTTCAAAGCCTGCATCTCAGATGGTATGAGGGTGCATTAGTGCCTATGAAAGTGGCAGCTGCACATCTGGAAAAGCATCATCAGTGCTTAAAAGTATATACAGGTTTTAGAGCCATATATACTCCCATTCAGATGGCATCTTTTTCAAGGAAGGCCTTCATATTTCAGCAGGACAACGCTAAACAACCTACTGATATTTCAGCAGCACGGCTTCATAGTAGAAATAGTCAGAACTGATTACTATGTAGTGAATAAGCCAGTTTTAAAGCCTCAGTTCTGTGTATCACTTGGGCAGCTAAAAATTATGGGTAGGCAAATTAGGATGAAGCCCAGATAATTTAGCAGCTGACTGTAACCTGCAGGTTGCTGGTTTGAGTACCCGTTCAGATACTGGTATCTGTGTACATGATCCCTGATTAAAAAGAAGAAGAAAAAAAAGGAATAAAAGCATTATAAACAAAGTGACTAAAATATTAAAAACACTGATTGTTCCAATCCACAGCTGTTCCTACAGGAATCAAGATCAATGCAGAGGTTACACACAGAGGCAGACTGAAAAAAGTTCAGAAACAATTCAGTGTAGGGTGTTTTTGTGTCTTTCACAATGTTCAGTAAAACCTTGCAGAGCCTGCTGATTCGCTTCCTTGTTGTGCAAAGTGCAGCCTCTGTTCAGCCTTTAAAACTGAATTATGAGTTCATGCAAATCCAGAAACAGTTACATGAAGCCTCGGGCAATAAGATAGGAAAGATAACAGCACTAGAACAAGAAAAGGCTGCTTCATAAAACCTGAAAGAGTAGCTGAATGAACTATTACTGGTCAAAGTAAGGCGTCAGAACATTTCAGTGCAGGTTGCAACTGTAATATTTGCTGAAAACCTAGAGCCGCGACCTTGGTGCACCCTACAACAGCACAAAACCAGAGCCTGCTGCACCTCCAGGACCACAGCAGAGCCCGGATCACAGCTCACAGTGACCATTACAGTATACATCAGCCTAAAATACCCGCTGTTGTGACAGAATTGCAGTCTGTAGCAACAATCACACTCTTTCCCACCGCCGAGGTTCCGGAGCCGGAGCAAGTTCCTGTGCCGATCCCAAGGAACCGGCGAAACGATTAAGAACGGGCCCGCGTTCCCACTGCGT
>JASGAU010410023.1:29091-39309 GCA_030220045.1 Australoheros facetus
AAACAAACATCTCAGCTCTGAGCCGTACTGTTTCTCTTCCAGAGGCTAAATCAGGTGAGTCATTATTACAGGTACCATAGACAGGACTCTGAAAATATGAATGTAACCACTATGTTGCAGTCTTTTATGTGTTTTTATGTGTGTCATTCAATTTGATAAATTAAATCACAGGAACTTTAGATAAGCATAGTTTAGAACAAATAACATTCATTTTCAGTCTTGGCAGGTTTGTAGGCACCACTAACAAACCTGTTAACACAAAGCCATCTGCTGGCTAACAAGGCTGCATATACCCTAAACACACACACACACACACACACACACACACACACACACACACGTACACATTTACAGACACGTGAGCTCATACACATTGGGTGTCATAATTCTGTTTGTACCTTCTTCATGTTGCACATTGATTTTAACTTTTGACAAAGACTGTCTACACCTTTGTGTCTCCATCCATCCATCCATCCATCCATCCCTTTTCTGCCACTCCAAGTCCAGGTTGCAGGGGCAGCACTCTATGCAGAGAAGCCCAGTCCTCCAAGGGGTTCTCAAGCCAGCCAAGAGATATAATCTCTCCAACATATCCTGGGTCTACCCCGGGGATTCCTCCCAGTAGGACATGCCTGGAACTCCTCACCCAGGAGGGGCCGATGTAGAGGATTAGTGGCTCTAATCTGAGTCTCTCCCAAATCACCAAACTCCTCAACCTATCACTAAGGGAAAGCTCAGCCACCCCTCATAGGAAGCTCATTTCTGCTGCTTGTATCTGCAGTCTTACTCTTTTGGGCACTACACAGTGCTCATATCCATAGCTGAGGGTAGGAACAGAGACCGACCAGTAAATCAACAGCTTTTCTTTCATGCTCACCTCATCACAACAGACCGATGCAGCGTCTGCATCACTGCAGATGCTCCACTAGTACATCTGTCAGTCTTCCAAGTCACTCTCCACTCACTCATGAACAAGACCCCATGCCCAAGTCCTCCACTTGGGACAGCAACTCGACCCTGACCCCGAGTGGGCATTTTTCCACTCTTTTCCAGATGGGAATCCCGGCCTCAGATTTGGAGGTGCTAATTCTCATTCAGTTTCAGGTTTTCATCTACAAAGAGCAGAGACAAGATCCTGAAACCACAAAAGTGGAAACCTTCCACTACTTATTATGGGCTAGAAATTCTGTCCTTTGGGAACGGTTTACTTTATAGCATAGGAGGGTTATATCAAAGTATATGATGCTACAAAGATATATTTCTCTGCTTTAGTGTTTTTTTTGTAACTTGAAACATTAGCAGTGTAAGACTGTAAGGTATTAGTAAATGGCACAAAATAGGTTGCCAAAGCTTTAAAAAAAAAAAAAGACTCCAAATAATAACTTAAGATTTACTCTAAGATACTTAAGATTCAACTGAAAAGAACCGATTTTGCAAATGCAAATTTCAGGACACATTGACTTTGTCAATATGTTTAACTATGAAAGTTGAAACTATGAAATTCTGATCCCGTGACATGCCATGGTTTTGCTAATATTGCAAAAAAAAAAAAAAAAAATTGAGAGTAGCAGTAGAAAAAGAGCTTCAATTATATCAATAACAAAGTTGTCAGGAAAATATCAAATGCATAAATCTACGGGTCTCCTGGTTTCAGTGTTCTTGAAGGACCAGCTTCACTGAGATGCTATTCTCTATTCTTCCTACACACAACCAATGTTCTCTTTCCTTTTCATATTGATGTAAACTGAAGGAGCCCTCACATCAAGCTCATTGGAGCTTTCATACATTTTGAATTGGGCACTACAGGAAATAGATGCCCTCAGTCTTCTGTGTTCATACAGCTGATGACACAGCTTTTAACAAGTGAAGCTAAAGCTGCTGCACTGCTCCACTTTGGCCCTCTCAAGGATTCCATTTCTAAAAGGAACACTGAAGCAATGTGGCAAGTCATTTTGACAATCATGAAAGGTAGCACTAACAAGTGCAGGCTCCTGATAAAGAAAGGCTGCAGTGAGAGACTCCAGTGAAGTGAGGGAATGGGGAACTAGGTCTAAAGAAAACCAGCCAACCATGAAATGCTGAACTTTACACTTGAGAGATGGTAGGAGACTATATTAGCAGGACTGAAACATGACAACAAAATCAGCACTACGGAGTTGCATTTTTCTGTACCACAATTTCATCATGTATAACAAAACTATGTAATCCAATACTTTCTTGTTTGGTTTTAGGGATTTAATATGGTAGTCCCTGCAGAATAATTAAGAATTTGTTTTAACTCATTTGAATGTGTCTGTTTTGCACTAAGATGTCTACTGCAGTCATCTGGAGACTTTCACAAGTCGCGTTTCTGCTACCTTTTACAAGTACAACAAGTGGGGAGAACTACTCTGCTGTTATTAAATTTCGAAAGGATCCCTGATCCAGGGAGGAGCCTGGAGGAGAAATTAGCCAGGAGTTTATTGGCTCAGATACAAAAGGAGCAGATTGAAAAGAGGGTGAGATGATTGAACTCTCCTTTATTCCATGGTGTGTCCTTTGTGCCAGGCTGTGCAGTCACTTTGATGTTATCTTTGTCATTTGAGTTCCACACTGCGCCTTGGGTGCTTCACACAAAAGAATATGATGCACCACCAGAGGCCTTGAATGGGCTTCCCATCTATTTTCTGCAGGAGGGGAACTCTGCTTTTGATCCACCTCGAGTGTCACTCATTATCAAAGTATATCATCATGGTAAAAGTCTCAGAAATGCATTTGATATTGCAATTCAATACAACTGGCCAAGTGAATACTAATTAATTAAACTAACCCTGCTTTAAGGATCTTACTAAAGAACACCTTTTTCCAATAATAACAGCTTGTTTTTCACTGATTTTTCACCGATTTTCACTGTACTATGTTGGTCTCCAATCAGCATAGTTTATGCATTATTATAACCATCAAAGAAGCCTCTGAAAATGTGAGTGCACTAAAACCCAATATGCCTAATTGGTATAAGAAGGTCGATTGTCAGATTGTCGCTTGTTAAGGAACACCGTGATAATGGGAGGAATGGTTGTACCTTTCTTACAAAGGAGAAGAGCAGTGGCAAAAAGAAGGGGGTGCTGAAAATGGAGGAGGATGAAGAACATCTTACTGAGCTGCCATTAGTGGTCTAATTCACACACTAAGAAGCAAAAAGAGACCTCTGAGTGGGTGGTTGGATTGTTGAGGGCTGATCAGAACCTCCATTAGCACAGAAATAAGCTGCAAATGGAACAGAGGGGCTGTGTGAAAGGAGGAGAAGGGCTAACTGTGCTGAGGGAACACAGTGATCTGACCAGGCACAGCCAGACCCACTTCACAGCACTTCTGCCCAGCAAAACATGTCAAGAGGCTAAAGGATAAAATACCAACCACACTTAATAAAAAACTCAGAGTTATTAAGCAGGACTTGCAATCAACAACAGAAATCTTCACTCTGCTAGAGAGAAGCCAAACTATCAGCGATGAACTCAAAAGTGTCAAAAACTCTTGAAGGTTATTTAATATTACAAGTGGGGAATCACAAGCAATCATGACAAAGCAAGTCAAACCATTTAAAATGATAAATTATGGAAGGCTGGCATTATTGAACCTGCCTTTGTGCCAGTTGTTTAAATAGTAAATTATTTACTGTGAAGTGTTGTGTTGACCCTGTATGTCATCACTATGAGAAGAACATTTCTCCAATCAGATGTCTTGGTTGAAGTATGTGTTTACAAGGGGAAAGGACTGTGTGCATCTAGCAAAGTGTACATTTATGTCTTCTTGTGTGTACTGATAGTTAGTACATATTAATTTATAATCCCTACTGTGCAATTCTATAACAAAACCACAGGATTCTAGGCCAATCCTCTTTAAATGAATTTCATTTCATGGCTTAAGTCAAGCAGTGATTAAGCTAAAGAGAATTCCACTGGAATGCTTGCACATGGCACAATAAGAGAAGTAGCCTCTGTAAATCTCTAAGGTAATGAATGAAGAATTTTAAAAAAGTAATTCCTGGTTTATGCTGTGAGCATTAGGAACATGTGGACAGCAGGGAGGTGACAAGACAGCAATTCTGATGGATATTCCTGTCCAGGAGAGGGGCACTCCCCCCAATGTTCTTTCTGCTGATTGATTTGAGTGACTGGGAAAGGACAGAGTGGAGGGGGAAGCCTAGACGCACTGTCTAGGCTGGATGAGGTCTTATCACTCCCTCGGCTATCTAGCCTGCTGGAGCCTGGTTTGTTTTGAAGAGAGGCAGTCAATAAGAGTGGGTGACCATGGAGTGAAAAAGAATGGCTGCTTCTCAGACGTCCTCACTCTAAATAACACTGTAGCTATGAATTTTGGGATTATGTAGTGCTGAACTCAATTTGAATGCTGTGCTAAACAATTCCAGTGTGCCACATAATTTAGCATCATAGACTAAGAGAAAAATATACTTTCTAACAGAATGAACATAGGCCTCATATGAGAGAGCAAAATATCTGCTCCTCCTGAATATTGTCATCAGATGTAAATTCATATAGAATGAAAACTCAGAGGGTATTTAAACTGATGAATAAAAATTGGAATGCATGAATTTCTGCTTAATGGGATCCCTGAGCGTCACTGAAATGCAATTATCCTGTTGCAAATGGGGTAAATATTGGAGACATGGTCAAAGCCCCTGACTGAAAATAGTGTCTGGCTTGCTGTTAAAACTGATGATTTTATGTGTCTATAGCTGGTTGTTTTTGAATGCAGGAACAAAATATATACAAATAGCACACATAGAAACGTCTTCACCATAATGCTTCATCATTTTGTTTTATGCAGGGACAAAGCAGTTCTTATTTAAAGCCATATAGAATAGAATAGAATAGAATAGAATAGACTGCTTACTGATGTGTACAGATGGCCCTCCCCGTTCATTGCAATATATAACCCTGTCTTCACGGATTGAATGGCGACAACTCTGAGGCCCACAGGAATAAGGTTGAACAAAGCTGGAAAACACACACGTAAACAAGCAAAAACAAACATACATCAAACATTATTTAAGTAGTTAGACCTAAAATGAACTAAACTTTAACTAGATTGGGGTAAAACATTTAAATGCAATCCATCATCTAAATACAATATGTCTATCATTAATGCTTTGCAAAGTATGGATAATACAGTTGCTGACTGCTGCATTTAGAAGATGAATTGCAGCATAGCTGGTGGACGTGACTAGCCTAGCTCAGCCTTGGTCACTCGGTGGTACCTGAGAAGCAGTTGTAATTGGGGCCACTGCTGGCGCGAGGCAGATTTAATAACAGCCTTGTTGTTGTAGCAGATGCCTGGTAGGTAATGGGTATTATTTGTACGGGTGAGAAACAGCAGGACTGGCCTTGCTAGAACATAAGGCCTATTTGGGAGACGTGCAGTAAAGGCATACATTGACCTCAGTTGAGCCTGCAAGCAATTGAAAATGGCAGACTTGGAACATGCAGGACCATTCGTTTTTGTTTTTTTGTTTGTTTTTTTGTTTTGTTTTGGGTNNNNCTTGTGGTCGATATCAACTGCTGACACCTAATTTGATCTTGGAGTTAAAATGACACGATTTATCCCCTGCACACACTATCTGTGATGCTTACTGTTTCAATAAGTCCCCTCAGCCTACCAGATGTGACATGTGCCACATCTCTTCCTGCTGACAGGAGTAAATGACACAATGCAGAGTGTCAGGTTAGCATTAGCACCAAGCACTGGAATCAAATTAACCACCTAGCCTGAAGTGTTAGAGGAGGAGTGCCAGAACAAGCTAATAATACCCTTTTCTGTCTTTCGAGCCTACTGTTTCCTGTTCCACTTTCCCTCTGAGGGAAAAGTACCAAACTGTGTGATCCCATAGCTCCATTTACGAAGGCATTTTTGCTCCAGAAACCAAAAGGCTAAAGGGATCTACTGACCACAGATTAAAAGAGGGTGACTCCTTTTTAATTTTTTGCATGAGAAGAATAAATATAGAACGGGAAGTAATCCAGACACAAAATTGTGCTCAATAAGGCTGCATAGGGTTAAAAATAAATGTAATTTTCTGTGACCTCTGCTAGCAATTCTTTAGATTTTCCCCAATGCCTGTTAAAGGTTTGATTTAGAAGTCCAAGAGATATTTCAAGGTACTCACAGGAATTACTGCTGTCATCCTTGGTCCCATCAAGAGAGCCATCGGGGTTCATTTGCAAGTAGTATCCCTGCCTGCAATATAACCTGGTCACTATACCCTTGAGCTGGGGATCTGCAGAGGAGAAAAAAGTGAAAGAACACAGTGAATAGTTAGGACAGCAAACCAAATAAACTACAAGAATTCAACTTTTCTTTTAATATAGCACAGGAAAAAAGTATTGTTTTCAGAGGGACTTTATGGCAAAACACAGAGACACACAATTCAGAAGTATTGCGGCTGGTGTTTTTGCACAAGCAAATCCCCAAGCCACCTTTCAGGCACATAAGCCCCATCCTGCTCAGAGATAGGCCATCCAATTATAGGTAGCAGAATTAATCTGTGGTTGCCTGACTCCCATAATGAACCCAATAGCACCCTCTCTGGGTTCTTAGTATGTAGGATGTAAGAGTGTCTGAGCATCGTCCCCTCTAGCTGCCCCAACGGGGGAATTTCCTGCATATCTACTGTAAATAAATCACTGCTGTGGTTTAATTGCCCAGAGCCGCTGCAGCTCAGTGAGTGATGTTGTAATTTAGTTGGCATTTTGTCAGTTTGCAATAACATGACAAAAAGTGAAATGTAAAAAGTAAAAAAAAAAAGCGGTACAAAACTGAAAAGGACACATTTTAAAAAACCTGCGTGTGGGTGCACATTGGGACTTATCTGGAAAAATATTGCTTGTTCTCAAGCTGTGCGACGATATTTCTTCTTCTGTGTGCTTTTGTGTACCTGTGTGTCTGAGGTCATATGCTATCATCATTAGACTTATTGTAGAGACAGCCATCACACCAAATTTCATTCTAAGAAAACCCCCTGGGGAGGTGAACAATCAACTTCACCTGAGCCTAAACCAGGTCCCTTGCATGCTACTGTGTATATGTTTGTGGGTGGGTCAGTGGAGATATGTGGAAGAGAGAGAGAACAGAGAGAGAGGCCACAGAGGACAACTTCAGAGGTCTTGCTGAGGGCAGCGTTGGGCTTTTTTCTGTTGCGGCTCACGGCATTCTTCTCTGAAATGGTTCGCTGGTTGATGGCATTAGCTAGCTCTGAGACCTTTCCCTGCTGCCTGAAAGGGAGAGAACTGCCTCTCTGCTGGTGGATCTGAGCAGTGCTGCTATGGCATTCAGCTGTGCTGCTTTGTTGCTTCATCAGAACAATGAAAAGGTGGCTAAAGCTGAATCTGACTGTCAGAGTGCCTCTGCTGTGCGCGATTCAGGCTGACAGGATGGTGACAGTATGTATCTGGGTTGCAATAATACTAAGCTCAATCAAAAACATTGCAGGCATTTAGCCAGAGACAGATGTCAGTGTGAAGTTATCATCCGCTTCTCGTCTTCTCTTTCATTCAACTCACAATACAAGTGACACATTCTAGCGCCATTGTCCATTAGTATGAGAACTCATTTGTGCAAGTAAAATACAGAAAAACATTAAACATTGAAATTCACTGGGAGCTATTCTCAAAATGTGTGGGTTAAAATTGAAATTATGTTTTTAAATTACGTTATTTCTTAAAACATTTAAAACTGGAAAGATTATGACNTTAATATCAGTAACGCAGTAAAATAAAAAAAGCTATTTTCTTATTTGCCCAAACCTAATTTGCTGTTGCCCCGTTTCACCATTGGTTTGAGGAATATGGATAGTACTGTTATTTTCTTTTTGTTTTTCCGTAGAAATGTATATGTTTTTGTCCATCACAAGTTTTCTGGGCCCATTATGACACCTTTAAATGCAAAGTGCAAACTCCAAATAGTCAATGTGCGATATAAATCTCACATTAGAGAAAAAAACAAATGCAGCTTAATAAATGCCTAGGACAATTGGCAATTAATTAAAACTGTGTGGGTTTATTAATAGAATTCAATCCCACATTTTGATTAATTTGTGCACAGGTTATAAATTATTCAGCAAAAACTACGTCTCTTTCCAACCACAGTAAAGCTAAAAGAGCTACAACCCATTCGTCCAAATTTGCTGTCCTCTAAGCTGGGTAAGTAACTTTGGTCTTACTGAGTGACTCATAACCTGCAAGTCCTGCAGCTGGGGTTGTGGCTCCAGTCAGGTTAAGTTTGAATGATCTGGGTTGTAGAACACTGTGCAACAGTAAAGGTGATGAATATATTCGTGGCATAGCTTTGGAGATGGTCTGCACTTCTCTTACCGCACGCTGCACATAGACACCTAGTAATGCATGGGTCGGTGTTTTTAATAGCCCGTATCTATAAACTGTGCACATCTTAGGAAATGTGATAGATGTAAGTTTCTTAATTTGTAAATCAGTTTACAGGTATGTGTGTGTGTGTATATATATATATGTATGTGTATGTATGTATATATATATATATATATATATATATATACACACACACACAGCAGTTTACAAGACACATCACACTAATACTGCGTTGTGTCTCTATTTGCTCTCAAAACAACCTCAATTCTTCACAGACCAGCAAACACCAGTGTTACACACATATTTTCATATGAATATTTAATAGGTGCCCAGTTCTCTTAAGCAAATCCTATTGTGTGGATACACAAACTTGGTAAACCTGTGATCAGTGAATGGCTTTGACCAGCATTTAACTGGTCTGAGGACAGATCAGTGAGGAGCAATCTGTCATAATTAAAACTGCATATCTGTGAATTCTAGTGTGTGTGTGTGAGTGTGTGTGTGTGTGTGTTTGTGTGAGGTGAACTTGGCTCCTCTATCATGCCATAAATCATGAAATACTGGCTGTGTTCCCTGAGGCGAGCGAGCCTATATATCTCACACACACAGATTTCCCCCTCAGCTTCAATCATCAGTACTTCAGAGCAGCAGCCAGCGTGAGCTGAAAATAAGTCGAATTAAAGCTAATTCATTACAATTAAATAAGATTGAAAAGGAAAGAAGAAGGATGAAACAATTGTTAAATGGGGGAGATAAGTCTCCGTAATACTGTGTATGATAGTTGAGCTCTACTCCTATTCTGGGGAGTGTCTCTACGAATACGTCAATCACGTCTTTAAATACCTAGTGCATTATTTATGACTGACAAATATGTCAGCATGCATTCCTGCGATATAATGGGTTTTGTAATCCTAGTAAAGCTGCCAATCCATTAATGCAACACAAGTTGAAGGTTAAACTTGTTCCCAGTTAATAAATGGTTAGAGTTACACTGATCTATTGTATTACAAACCAAAAATCATATTTTTGTTTAAATTTAAGAAATACCAGAGAAAATAAAATGTGTGGTTCAGAAAAACAGATCAAGAAAATTAGAAAAGGAATATTAGAATGTGAGCGCAGAAAAGGTATAAGCAAACACACAAAGGAAGGATTGAGGGCTTTAAGAGTGACACAGCATTTTCAGTCCTGTCAGACAAGCTTGATATGATTCATGCACTTTTTAAAATCCAGAACAGCTTTGAAAAATGTCTGTGGTGTTCCCTAAGTCGACAAGGTCTTTGACTCATCCTTCTTTTCTTACTTATTTCTTTTCTTGTCTGTATGGATACTCTGTGTATAACACACCCAAACAGTGAAACAACAATGCTGCTTATCACAGATGGAGTCTTCAGCCTCTAATCTTGTTGGACTTTCCCAGTCGCACTATTGGTTATTACAACAGAAGCACTGTATGTTTCTGCATGCTTTGTTTCTAGGGAAACTGAGTTGCGGCTTGGCAACAGCAGGGGGTTTCCTTGGAAAATAGGGAGCATCAGAACCATAAGATCTCAAATTGTGTTGTTTTGTAGCACAAATCCTTTCTACATTTAAATTCAACTGTCACGGGAAAGTTGTGAAGCGACCTCTCTGCAGTCCCCACTTCTCCTTTCTCTTATTTTCTGTTGTGTCATCCCCCTATGTGTGTGCGCAGAGGCACATGTTCAGTTCAGTACAAAGCAAGCAAGCAGTGCACGGGGTATAAGGACACACACACACACACACACACACACACACACACACACACACACACACACACACACACACACACACACACACACACACACACACACACACACAC
>JASGAU010410025.1:0-16934 GCA_030220045.1 Australoheros facetus
TATATATATATATATATATATATATAAATATATATATATAATTTTATTCTTTAATTAATATTGTTTTCTTTTACACTGTTTGGAAAGTAAAAGCATATAATGTGGAGGCTGTGAAGTCTTTTCAGCAGCTGTAGTGAGGATTGCAATGGGTAAAAACAAAGATTGCAAATACACCAAACACAGATACCTGCTTAGTGGCAGCGAGTTTCTTCTGCAGATGCTCTATGGTTTCTTCTGCCACTCGTATTTTCCTGAGGGCGTCTTCATCAGCCAGCTTCTTGCTCTCTTTCCTCTCCCTCTCCTCGAGCTCTCGCACACGCATCCTCAACTCATCCACCTAGACCATTAAAGATACAAGTTTATACCTCATGTATCTGCTTAAAGTACGCAACACTAAGTAATACTAAAAGTATGTGAAGAACTATAACAGAAAGAAAACAAAAAACACACCTCAGCTTTAGATTTGCGTTCGGCCGCCATGAGCTGCACTTTATCTCTTTGCTCCTTTGGCGCAGATTTATACATGTCGAGGAGAAGCTTCATCTCTTTCTGGGACTCCTGAGCTTTCCTGATTAGTTAGAGATTGGATTCAAATAAGCAGTCGCACCATATTAATTAGCCAAGTGCTTTGAATAATGAAGACAGCATGTTAACACTGTGTCTTGCAGATCAGTACAAGCAGTACAAGACTCTGCGCTCTCTGTGAACAATAACTGAAACATACATGACTTCCTATTTGTTTTATAATAATGACAAATTTGAAAATATGCACCATGAGAGGAACAATATTTTAGGGAATGCATGTTTATGGCCAAACATTTAGTTATCACATATAAATGTAGAGTTGAATAAAGGGCAGTGTACTTGAGGTCTACTCTGAGCATCTTCAGCGTGTCTGAGTCTTTCCTCTTCAGCTCGTCACTGCGCTGCCTCTCTCTCTCACGCTCCCTCTCGCGCTCCCGCTCGGCCTCCCTCTCCCTCTCCCGCGCTCGCTGTCTCTCCAGTTCCCTCCTCCTCTCTTCTTCTTCCTCCTGGTCTTCATCCTCCTCTTTTTTCACATCGATGCTGTCACTCGTCGTCTCCTCCAAAATCAGAACCCCCGTGTCGCCACTCTGACAGCGCAACTGTCGAGAACACAAAGTTTTATTAAGAATCATTATTAGCGGAACAGCAAGCTCAATTAAATACAGCAACCACATCAGCAAATGACGTAATCTACCTTATTGATCTCCATCTGCGTTTCCCGCAATTTCCTCTTGTAGCGTTGCACGTCACCTTTCAACTGCAGGTTGTGGTTCTGGAGGCTGCTGATCAAATGTCGCATCTCTCTGTTGATTGGTCCTGAGAAAAGACAAAAGGCCCGACAGGCAGTTGGTGGTTTAGTTTTGACTCATTCAACATGAAGCTGTAAATGATGAGCTTAATCAGATGGTGCACAGAACTGACACCTTGATAGTTACAGGAAATATTCTCTGTGGAGCTGAGAGATCATTAGTTTGCTGATTGGCATCTTCCTTAATATCCATTTGAGTACCAACCTCAAATTATTCTATGTTACACTTTTCTGTACTAATGTAAAAGTGCATCAAAAATCTAACAGAGTTATAATATCTATGCACCACAATGTCCCTGACTGAAGTGAGAGAGCAATTTGAAAAGGTACCTGCTTGCTCGTTGGCAGCCAGGTTCTGCTCAAATTCGATACGCAGCATCTCATATTCTTTGCGGACCTGAGCCAGAGTATCTTCCAGCTGGATAACCTCAGTCCGCAGCTTCTTCTGAAGGGACAGCTCATCACTCTGAACGGTTTAAAACAGTAAAACACTGTTCAACATGTTGCTGAGCATGGATAACAACAAGTTTATACTATAATATTAACTATAAAGAAAAAAAATTATGCCAAATAAACAGACTTTCTGCCGGCTACATTAACCCTTTAACACCGGGCGACCGCTGCTGAAGCGCCCGTTACTTGCCCTCAATAGCGGCGAACAGCTGACTGAGACGTGGCGTATCAGCGCGGAGTCGGCTGATCAAAGGAACGTTGATCAGCTGGCTTATTACCGTAACTCCGCAACCGTTTGTCCTATCGAAAAAAATGCAAACGGTTCCTGAAAGCCCAGAAATTTCACGTCACAGCCACATAGGGGTATTACGGTATTTGTTGCCAGAAGTCCGCGAACGGCGGCACTTTTGAAGTATGTTGTACCACAGGTGGTCCATTCGGTGTCAAAGGGTTAACCTTCTCTGAATTATAAAGCTATATTTATGTTCACACAAATACACAAAGAAAAGCTCTGAGAGTCACCTCCATGTGCTCAATCTGTCGGAGATGGGCATTCTTTGCAGTGAGCAGGAGAGCCCGTGCTTCATCCAGCTGGGTTTTCACCCCTAGAGATTCGTTGTACAGGAGGGAGAACTGAGACTGCAGACATTTGTACTCCAACGTCTCCTTTACAACCTCTTCTGGAATATTGCGCAGGTCCATCTGAAAAGTCCGGGTGTGGTGTGAGATGACAGACATGGTTAAACACGTAAATCATTCACAGAATCAAAAAAAGGCCTGTGACAGGAAAACGAAATTAGCCTCTTTTCCCACATATGTGGTGACAAAGATGCTTCCGTTACCATTAAAATTAATTTACCTTAAGTTTCTCACTCTCCCTCACAGCCTCCTGGAGTTCCACCTGTAGTTTCTCCAGTTCTGCCATGCGGCTATTTGCCAACTCCTGGTTGTGCTCCAACTCTGCATTGAGACTCTCGAACTACCATAATTGGAAAAAAAGAGCACCGCATTGATAAAAAAATGTGCACTTTAGATTGTGAAGTAATTTGCATGTAAAGTCATGTTACACAAAACTAACTGCAAAGGTTTACCTTCTGAATGTTCAGTGTAATCTGGCCTCCAGCCAGCCCACCTGAGCTGCCGGTGCTGCTGTATCCTGACTTTAGCTGCAGACAGCAAACACAGAAAATGACAGGAAAACATTTTAGCACAGAGCACTCCTAAAGTAACAACAAAAGGTAAGTGAACCCTTATTGTGTGCATTCAAATATGCATCTTAAAATTTTGCCAGATCTTCATCCAATGTATTGTAACTAATGTATTTTAACTAATAACAGACAACTTATTGTATTGTGCGTGTCCATATACATCGAACTCTCACAGTGCAGGTTTAAAAATAAATTTAAAAAATAAATAAAAATCATGCTGACCCCAGCCCGAAGTCAGATCCATGAAGCGAGATTGGAAGTGTTAGTTAGAGCTACTATAACTCACAAAAACACTTAAACATTTAGTTTGTAATTCACAAGAAACATCTGCTGAGCAGGCTCTATGCTTTCTAGCTAAAAATTGTTGATTTACAGAGATGGAAACTCACAAATTAGACCTGCAATCAGCCTACAGAGAAAAATCAAAGTTCAGTGATGTTGGGCAATGCATTAGGACAATACCATCAATTTTCAAAATAAAACTACTACTACAAAAAAAGGACAATCTTGCTTTCAAAGTGGCCACTCAGGTCTTAACCCAATCCACCTTGCAAGTGCACCAGACTTTCTAAGAATATGGCAAACCTGAAGAACTTCTGTAAGGGAACATGGACTTAAAAACAAACTAATTCCAATTTTCACTATCACATGAACGTGTAACTGATTTGTTCAATAAAGACTCTAAAGATTAGAACTGTGTGTTATTAGTCAAAGCAAACTGTGTTGGTCTATACTTATGAACAAAACCACATTACTCTTCACACTTCGTACGACATCCAATTTTCATGTTCTGATAACTGCTGCAAGAATTAGCACTGCATTGATGCACAGCTCAAAGGTGGGCTGTGCATCAATGGAAGCAGCTGTTTTGACATGCATTGATGCTTAGAGCCTCATAAACGTCAACTCAATGTATTAGAGAAAAAAGACAGAGCCCACGTTTAGTGGAAAGATTTAAAAATAAACACATTTAAAAAAAAATTTAAAAANCCCAGATACAAAAGATTCAAAGACACATTAGACACACACACACACACCTGCTCCATGGCCTCTGCTAGGTGTTTGTTAAGCTTTTGTTCCCTATTACGCAGTTTCTCAATGTCCCACTGCAGGTCCTCCACAGTTGTCTCCATCTCAGTCACCTTGGTCTCTGAGCTGGTCACCTTGTCCACCAACTCATTATACTGCAGGAGAGCGAGACATAACAATACCTGCTGCATCACTGAGAAGTATCCAAAAGAAATCACCTGGTACACGCATAATTAGTTTTCCTCATTCATTCACCCTGACACACTCTCAATACCTAATATTCAACATACATGGTGATAAATTTAAACAAAGCTAAGGACATCGTACCTCCATAGACATCTTGTGGTGTCGTCCCTGCAGGAGAGTGGCTAAGTCTCGCAGTCGAGTGTTCTCATCCAGCAGAGTGCAGTTCAGATTGATGATGTCAGTCTGGCTATCGTCTTCACATGCTACCAGTGAAAAAATAATAGTGTATTGCTAATTTGGCCAGACTAACAAGTATCAAAGTAAGCACTCCAATTACACATTAAACTCAAGCAGTTGGTAATTAGTTTAATGTTAACAATTTGAGAAACGGTCGTGGTCAGAAAATGTATAATTATTCCAACATGGAAAAACAACAGCTCAAAGAAATCATTCAAAGCCCAAAATTACCATGACATTCATGCCCATGACAAGTGTCAAAAACAAACCCTTCTCCACAGTTACCTGCAGCCTGGACCACCTTGCACATGTCGCAGATGTAACTGTGCAGCCTATCAAAGACGCAGACCAAGCAGGCGATGGCTTCTTTGCTGAACTGCATGCGGTCCTGGAGGTGCAGAGTTAGTTCCTCCTCACTGCTCTGCTCCAGAGTTGACAAGAAACCCTTGGCATTTTCACTCAAGGGAGGAGGTGGCAGTGATGTATCTGCACATATATGGAAATGATGAAGATGGTAGGTAATTTGATGGAATACTTAAATCTCAATTTCTTTTTTTTTGAACAATTAAAAACAGCAGCTACGCTCAAATTTTGCTAACACAAAGTGGTTTGGTGCAGCCACTGACCAACTGCTGGTAAACAGAGCATTTTCCAAATTATCACTAAAACACAAAGCAAAGAAACAGGAAATCTGCCAAATACATATTATATGTCTTGTACATACACAAAACAAAATTGTGCAGTTTTTAGCCAGCACATTATGATAACATACAAAAGAAAATCTGAAACACTCGCTTTCTTTACCAAACTATCACTCTCTTTTGCTTCAAGGTGTTTTCAAATTAGGGAATACACACAAGAATAGCTTTAAATTTCCAGGGACAAACTGCAGTCATGTTGCACAAAATTAGCCATCAACATAAAAAAATAGTGAATCAGACTGATGCTCTATCTTCATGAAGAAATAAAGCCATGTAGACACTAAGTTACATTTAAAAAGAATGAAGAAGGGTAACAGATCACAGCAGTTTGTGATAGATATTTAGAAGATTTGCCACAAAAAAAAATTGCTAACCTGATTTTGAATCCAGTTGTGGGACTGTTGGTGTCATTAAATCCTCTGACCCAGTGGGAGGAGGCGGCTGCTGCTGCTCCTCCTGACGCTCTTCCTGATGCTCCTCCTGCTGTTGCTGCTGTTCTGGCTGCTCACCCTCGTTGTGGGCCTCTGGTAGAGGAGGTGGAGGCACGGCAGAAGGTGAAGCCAGACTGACACCATCTTCCTCCATTGGTTGGTCAGTAATTGGTGCTGAGGGTTGGGCAGGGGTAGAAACTACTGGAGGTTCTGGCTCAATACGTTTGCGCAGAATGTGCACGTTCTCTTCCAACTGCAAATCAGAGACACAAGGATTGAAAGTAGTGTTAATTCTCTTTACAAGATACTACCATGAGTTTAAGCATTAGTACAATTTGTTGAATCTTTTGACAAATATTGTTATGGTTTGGCTAAAATTAAATACATGTCACTATGTGCACAATCAGGTTAAGGCAGAGAGACGGGAAACATGTACATGTGTGCAGCCACAACGTTGCAGATGGGCCTGGCCTGGGAAACATATTTGACACAGTGTTTTTAAATTTTTCTTTTACAGACTGAGTAGTCCTTCATGTTCCTGGCTGCACAGAATGCAGGCTACAGATTCGAGTGAGTCACTTAATGCAGTACATGCATTAAAAACAAGAGAATAGAAGGGAGTTAAAGTTTTATCTTTCTCTCTGTGTTTAAGTGAATGGATAGCCTAAAATGATCTGTATTCATGATGGTGGGGCAACATGGTGGCTTCCACAAACCTGCATCTGCTCTTATTTATTTTTAATGGATTAATTCTAACTTTATGAGACTGCATCAATTTGCTCGAAGACATAATTGAACAGTAATCAATGTATATTTCTGAGTACATTCAAGTACAACATTCTTTTTTCTATTAAACTTAAAGCCCAACTGTCTGTGCCGTTAAATTAAATTAAGAGTGTAAATTGAAATTCAACAGCCATAAAATGTAATGCACAGAATTACCTGCGACCAGTAGCGATTGACAATTAGCAGGGTGGTATCATCAGTGGCTTGTCTCTTCTCCAGCTTCTCAATTTTCTCTCGCAGCTCATCCTCCATCGCCTGTCTCTGCTCCAAGCGCTCACAGAGCTTCTTATTCTTGAACTGGAGAACCTTCATGTCCATTTCCTCCTGCAGTTAACAAACACAGTCATACAAAGCAATGAGTTAAAGATTCTGAATGTTGTCTGGCAAAAATTAATGGCCTACAGATTGTACCTTGAGTGTGTGAAGACCATGTAACTCACCGTAGAGGAGACTCCAGCTATGCGTATTGGCTCTATTAGCGTGGTGGTGGTCTTCTCCTCTTTCTTGCTTTTCTTTTCCGGTGGGCCAGGGGGGCTGTCCCCACCTGGGGGACGCTTTCCTCCCCCAGCACCTGACATCTTTCCTTTCCCTGCATGACATCAAACACAACATGAAATCTCTTATTTCATTCATTTGGTGACAGCTAGGGACGGCGTTAGCCTTAAATCAAGAAATGCTGGGCCACTAATTTTAAAAGGCTTAAATTTCTGCTCCTCTAGCAATAACATGCCGACCTGCTATTGTACAAAAACTTGCCTGGAGAGCTACCAGCCGTCTTTATTCTATATTTCTACTAAGAGTCAACATATTTTACAAAGCTTGCAGCTTGCTACCGCTAGCTATGCTAATGCTAACGAACAGCGCTCTTGGTCCAGTGTCTTTAATGACAGGTGGGCGGTATTTTTATTCACTGTCCATCTGTACACACGCAAAATATTCGGAAGCAGGGAAATATGTGCACTTTTCTGAAATAAATACTAACGTTACAAACCTTCACAACCAGCAGTAGCAACGTAACTCAGGGCATCAGAGAAGCAACAGGAAACAGCGACAATTCGCTTCTTCGCCGTCAGGTTTAACCGTAAATTACAACAACGGGGAGGGCATTATCGCCCCCTATTGCTCACAATGTATATAATGTAAAGCTTTACTATTCCAGTTGGTAACGAGAAATTGTAAATAAAAAAACACTCAAAACACGACCCTTTTCACTGGCGTATGCTGTTTTGAAGTGCAGCTACTTGGATTTCTTTGGAGAGTGAATTCGAGATCTCTGAATGCTGCAACTTCCCCTCCGGCCTCTCGGGGGCGCTGCTGGAGCAAACATGTAATAACTTCCAGGCTTGTGACCAGAATGTAAACAGTGCTGAGGTGCTAGCTAACTGCTGTTAATGTTAACGGTAGCTAATTTCGTTAATGTAGCTGCTGAATCGCACACGTTATGGCTTCACTATCGGTTCCTCGGGCTGAGAGGGCCTCCTAATCCCCCGTTTCCCTTTATCTATCGTGCCGTTTGATTGCATACATGGTGAGTAGCTTCCTGTTCGGTCAGTGAACCTGCTGCTGCATCAAGGCCATAGCAAAGGCAGTTACCTAACTGTTTTAATGGATTTATAAATAACATTAGGTAGAGGAGAGGTGTATATATAGAAATAAAATACAAGTTTGACGCGTTGAGTAGAGCTAAACTGAAGCTAAGAACCCAATACTTCCTTATCAAGAGTTAGGTAAGGAGTTCCTGTTAATTGAACACCATTGTTACAAAGTAAGACACGTGACTTACTTTTACAGATCTATAAGCTGTAAAAATGACCAAAGACATCGTTGTTGGGGACGAATTACCAGACTGGGTGGGGGCCAAGGAGTTTTATCAGAAGTATGA
This sequence comes from Australoheros facetus, assembly GCA_030220045.1. NCBI lineage: Eukaryota > Metazoa > Chordata > Actinopteri > Cichliformes > Cichlidae > Australoheros > Australoheros facetus. Next base: position 8,247 of record JASGAU010410025.1, read on the forward strand.
CCCTAAAGAGGTGATTGGCAGGTAAGGCCACAAACATAGCCTGAGATATGCAGTGCTGTTAAAAAAAGTGTTTGTCCTCTTACTTATTTCTTAGTTGTTTTGTTTTTTGCATATTTGTCACACTTATATGTTTCAGATCATCAAACAAATTTTGAGCCTATGTGAAGAAGTAATTCCTCTGCCGCGTGTTGAATCATGACTTAACTCCGATTAGCCACATTTTCTTGGAAAGCTGAGTTCAATTTCACTAGCCGTAGCCATGCCTGATTACTCACAGACTTCTTGAATCAGGAACTCGCATAAATAGAGCCTGTCTGACAAAGTGAAGTAGGCTATAAGAGCTCAAAAAGCAACACATCTCTCGGTCTGGAAAGGGTTACAAAGCCATTTCTAAGGCTTTGGGACTCCAGTGAATCACAGTGAGACCCATTATCCACAAATAGAAAAAAAAACTTGGAACAGTGGTAAACCTTCCCAGGAGTGGCAGGCTTACCAACATTACTCCAAGAGTGCATCGGTGGCTCATCCAGGAGGCCAGAAAAGAACCCAAAACAACATCTAAAGAGCTGCAGGCCTCACTTGCCTCATGTTCACGATTCAACAATAATAAAGAGACTGGGCAAAAGTGACATCCAAGGGAGAGCTCCAAGGACAAAAACCACTGCTTAGCAAAGAGAACACAAAGGCTTTTCTCACATTTGTCAAAAAACATCTTGGTGATCCCCAAGACTTTTGGAAAAATTATTCTATGGACTGATGAGAGAAAAGCTGAACTCTTTGGAAGGTTTGATTCTCATTACACAGCACTTCAGAACAAGAACATCATACCAACAGTCAAACATGGTGGTGGTAGTGTGATGGTCTTGGGCTGCTTTGCTGTTTCAGGACCTGGACGACTTGCTGTAATTGATGGAACCATGAATTCTGTTCTCTACCAGAAAATCCTGAAGGAGAATACCCAGCCATCAGCAAGTCCACCTCTGAATGGCTCAGAAAAATCCAAATGAATGGCTCGTCCCTGAGCCATTCCGGGTCAGGGATGAGTTGCTGCCCCAAATGCAGGAGCAACTCATCCTTGGTGTCTTGTTCACGAGTGATGGGAGAAGGAAGTGGGAGATTGACAAACGGATTGGGACTGCATCTGCACTGATGCGGACGCTGCACTGGTCTGTTGTGGTAAAGAGAGAGCTGAACGTGAAAGTGAAGCTGTCGAATTACCGGTCAGTCTACGTCTCTGCCCTCACCTATTGTCTGGGTATTAACCAAACGAACAAGATCACAGATGCAAGCAGCAGAAATGAGCTTCCTCTGAAGGGTGGCTGGCATCTCCCTTAGATAGAGAGTAAGGAGTTCAGTCATTCAGGAGGGGCTTGTCCTACGAGGAGACTCAGGACATGCTGGAGCGGTTATATAACCGCAACTTGGTGTTCCCCCAGATCAGCTGAAGGGGGTGGCTGGGGGGAGAGAGGTCTGGGCTTCTCTCCTTAGGCTACTGCCCCCGTGGCCCGGCCCTGGGTCAATTGGATACACAGTTAAATGGATGGATGGATGTTTTGGAATGGCCTAGTCAAAGTCTGAACTTAAATCTTAATTTAGATGCTTTTGCATGATCTTAAACAGGCCATTCATGCTCGAAAATCCTTCAGTGTGGCTGAATTTAAACAATTCTACAAAGAAGAGTGGGCCAGAATTCCTCCACAGTGACATGAAAGGCTCATTGCCATGAATTGCAAATTGCTTGCACCCTTGCTGCCAAGGCTGGCACAACCAGTTATCAGGGTTAAGGGGCAATTAAATGGTTAAGTGGACTCGTAGTTATATAGCCCTGTTCCAGGCCAAGTTCTAGCCCACTGTAGTTGGGTGGGCAGACTGAAAATGTAGGTGGGCAATTATAAACGTAGACACAAAATATTAGGCTATATTTGTTTGTTTTTTGGGGGTTGAATACAGCCCTAGTATACACAAAGATATACATATACCCTCTCCATTTATCTGTGCTTGGGACATCACAGAAAGTACACAGATTTGTGACCATCTGTGGCTGGATTTTTTTTTTTTTTAATTCTTTTTGTTTTCTTTTTTTTATTATACAACAGTACAACAGAAATAGAACAGCAATTGCAAAAAATGCAAAATGTGAAAAACTACAGAATCAGTCTTCTGTTTTTTTGGGCAAACTTTGTGACAAATTCATTTGGGAAGCAGAAATATGCGTCCCGAGCAACAGAGTATTCCAGCCAAGGTCTAGTGCGGAACGTATTGGCGAAGGCACGTTTGTGGATAGTTAGCTAGCACTGGCTGTGTGGGGAACCTGGCGCTGAAACGGCCAGAGGAAGGACCTGCTTTGGGTCTGGGGATGTGGCTAGAGTGGGACTAGCATCAGGGGTGCTTGTGGTATTACATGCAGAGAAACTAGTCAGCAGATAGTCTGCTGATCAGACAGAGGAGAAGACGGAGCAGGTAACCCGCTCAGGGGGAGACATTTCAGCACGGGCAGCAGCGGGAGCTGTTGGGGATACTCCAGGGCTAGACTTACTGATAGACGCAATACATGCTCATGGTAAAAAGAAGTAAAAATATTAACATGGAAACTAGAGTGTAACCCAGATTAAGGAAGAGCACAAAACGAGAGGATGCAGCCCTGAATCAGAGTGTGAGAAAGTCAAAGTGTGGAAAATAAAAATTATTGTAGGCGTAGCTTGATGGGAGGACCTTTCGGTGCCCGCAGGCGGTATGGGAGGTTTTGATTGGGTGGGCTAGAATCAGATTTGGGTGGGCTGAGCCCACCCTTGTCCTATGCTACCGCCGGCCCCCGCACTGTTCTACTTGAACTGAGCTCTCAGAGCATTTAAAATTACTTTTTCACATTGGTTCAGGTAGTTTTGAATAGTTTTTTTTTCCTTACAAAATACAGTTTATAAATCACAATTTAATTTTTTAATCTATTTGGGTTCTTGCCAAATATTAAAATTTGTTTGATCTGAAACATTTAAGTGTGATAAATGTGCAAAAAAAAAAACCCAAACAAAAAACAACTAGATCACGAAGGGGACAAACACTTTTTCACAGCACTGCACACAGTAACTCCGTGTCCTGTTTAGTCATGTTGAAAATGTGCCTTATTGTTTGTCAGGGGTGTGAGCAGTGTGGTGCGCAGGTGTGTGCACAGACACACCGGTCAGGAGCTGGCAGTGAAGATTATTGAGATCACAGCCGAGAAGATGACAATCCAGCAGCTGGAGGAGGTGAAAATCTCCACGCTGAAAGAGATCCAAGTGCTCAACATGGTGAAGGGACACCCTTCCATCAGTATGTTGCTATTCTTCTCTTTTTTTAAAAAATAATCTTTGAGTTTCTCTGCATAGAGTTTTAGAAGTGTTGAAGCTGTCTTATCTTCGATCCCCTTTAGTCACCCTCATTGATTCCTATGAGTCTGCTACATTCATATTTTTGGTGTTTGACCTGTGAGTATGAGAACAAATAACTATAAATTGATGATCTTCATAATTCCTACCTAAAATTCAAATGTTTATCTTCACAAATCTGTCAATGTGTTTGTTTTTTTTTACTGACAGCATGAGACGTGGAGAACTGTTTGACTACCTCACAGAAAAAGTTACTTTAAGTGAGAAGGAAACCAGGTGAGCTGCACCAGCACTGTCAAAATCTGCTAATTTATACTAGCAGCCTTTTGCACTCACTATAACCAGACAGGTTACACAGTTGAAGCATATCATAGGCCACATCACATATTTATGTTTCTGCAGAACATATTCCAAAATTCAAGTACAGTATGTGGTTTAGTATTGTCTTGCTGAAATATGCAAAGCCTTCTCTGGAAGACATCACCTGGGTGGGAGCACATGCTACTCTTTCATCGTTGATGGTGTTGTTCCTGATGTGCTGTATGGTCTCTCTCCTCTTTAGTCCGGAGGATGCAGCATCCATGTGTCTGATCACGGAACAGTTTTCCACTTTGTGTCAGTTCTTTTAAATGAGCTTTGGCTCAGAGAAGACTGCAGTGTTTCTGGATCATGTTCACATGTGGCTCCTTCGTATCATAGAGCTTTAAGCTGCATTTGCAGATGGAACAGTGAACTACTCTCTGTTCCCATGCAGTGAATTCCATGAAGAATCATGTCTATTTTCAGTGCAGTGCTGAGGGCCTGAAGATAACGGGCATCCAATACTGATTTTCAGTCGTGTATCTTGCGCACAGTTTTTCCAGATTCTCTGAATCTTTTGATATGTACTGTAAATGATGGGATATTCAAAGTTTTTGCAACTTCACATTGAGGAAATTTATCTGTAATTGTTCCACAATTTTAGAGGCAGTGTTTTTGCAAATTGGTGATGCTCTATACATCTTTATTTCTGAGAAACTCTGCCTCTCTAAGATGCTCTTTTTATACCCAATCACGTTATTGACCTGTTGCTAAGTAACATAATTAGTAGCAAAATGTTCCTCCAGCTGTTTCTCTTTAGTACTGCTTACTTTATCAGACTTTTTTTGAGACATGTTGCTGCCATCAAATTTAAAACAAGCTACTATTTTTCTTAAAATGGTGCAGTTCTATGTTCCATTGTAAATAAGTATATGATTATGAGATTTGCAAATCATTGCATTCTGTTTGTATTTACATTTTACATACTTAGACCAAATCCATTCAACATGCTAATGTCAAATGTGTGTACTTTGGTTCTCTACAGGAGCATAATGCGCGCTCTGCTGGAGGCTGTGCAATACCTTCATTCCCTCAACATCGTACACCGGGACCTGAAACCTGAGAACATTCTCCTGGATGATCAGGGGCATATCAAACTGTCTGACTTTGGTTTCTCTGTGCAGCTACAACCTGGGGAGAAGCTTAGAGGTATGACTGTGGATCATGAGCAGATCTCGTGATCAGTGTTCATTCTTATTAGGTTAAATTGATGTGTTCTGTTGTAATCAGAGCTTTGTGGGACACCTGGTTATTTGGCACCTGAAATACTGAAATGTTCCATGGATGAGATGCACCCGGGCTATGGCAAGGAGGTCGATCTGTAAGTCTTTGTTCAGCATAGATTCACAAACCTACTTCTTGTCCTCACTTCTGTTTCTAACATTTGCATGGTGTGTGTTTGTAAGCTGGGCCTGTGGAGTCATCCTCTTCACCTTACTGGCCGGCTCGCCTCCATTCTGGCATCGTAAACAGATGCTGATGCTGAGGATGATCATGGAAGGCCGCTATCAGTTCAGCTCTCCAGAGTGGGACGACCGCTCCGACACTGTGAAGGATCTGGTAAGCTCTTACTCTGACAGCTTATTCTTTAGTTTTCTCTGCAGTAACCCTAACATCGATATTTTCAGAACAAATAATACACTATACTGCAATATTTGTATCTCTAAAATCATTTTGCTCTTGATACTCAGATATCCAGGCTGTTAGTGGTGGACCCAGCTAACCGTCTCACTGCTGAGCAAGCCTTAGCGCATTGCTTCTTCAGACAGTATCAGAGGGATGTGCGGCTCTTTAGCCCCAGAAAGACGTTTAGGGTGAGCCAAATTTTTATGGGTGCTGATTTAAAGTCTGTGAAGAAGGAAATGACTTTTACACACTTTCATCTGTTTTCCTGTCTCGTCTCAACGCCTCCAGGTACTGATAGTGAGCGTGCTCGCCTGCATCAGGATGTACAGCCGTTACCGCAGGGTGCGGCCGCTAACCCGAGAGGTGCTGGCGAGAGATCCTTACTCCATCCGCGGCGTCCGCAAGCTCATCGACGGCTGCGCCTTCCGGATCTACGGCCACTGGGTGAAGAAAGGGGAACAGCAGAACCGAGCGGCCCTCTTTCAGAACACTGCTAAGATCATGCTGCTGGAACTGGAGGAGTTTGAAACATAAAAGGTCAACCGCATTGCTAAAAGTGGCTTTTATGTATCTGTTTGCTTGTGCCGTCATTGCAGTGTCTGTTCCATCGAGTTACTGTTTGGATTTCGAGGTCAGTAATCGGAGGATGGGGATTTTTGCGTGCCTTAATGTGCATCGTGGCTCTGAAAGTTCTAGATAAGCATGCATCACTTAATCATCCTCATCTGATGTTGTCTGAAACTCCATGTCAGGTCATCTGGTTTGCGGTGCAATTTGCCACTGAGGACACATTGCACAATCATTTTAAAACTCATCGTAATATATATATTTAGGATTTTATGTGTTAATCGTCCGGTGTAGCTGAGTAGACCAGTAGTGTCAAACTCATTTTAATCCACGGGTCACATAATCATAATAAAAACCTTAAAATGTTTCCTTTCTTTTAGTAGCAAATACAATTTATATATTTAGTTAATCATACATTTACTAAGCAGATGATGGTGAAAATAAACTTCCCTCTTAACAACTTACAAAATACTAATAGTCAAGAAACTGCACCCTTCTTGTTTGCATGTGTGGCCCATGGACTGTGTGTTTGACACCCCTGACGTAGAGGATGCATTTCTAAGCACTGTGTAGATTAAGTGGAAATTAAAGCACTGAGATTCGTTATTTAAAGGGGACCTAATATGCTCATATTGACTCCACTTGAGTAGCTTTGCAGTCCATAAAACCCTTATCTGTGTTTTAGGGCAGACCTTCAGTTTGTGCTCCAAAACAGGCCACGCTACCACTAAACCAACTTTCTTCTGATTGGCTGCCCCACCACAAACAAAAGGTTTGAACAGAAAGTATTTAGGGCTTCATATTCATATACACAGAACCAACAGTGGGAAAAACTGCCTGACCCCATTATTTGAAATTTTAATATTAGCACATCACATTGTAACAATATAAAAATGACAGCAACTGAGGAAAAGCATAATAGGTCTCCTTTATTAGATACATACAGGTACACAGATGTGCTGCATTAAAGCTCAGATTTACATATATACCAGTATTAAAAGTCAGCACTGGGCACATGTGTGAAATAATTATGTTAAATGTTTGGAGTGTTTTTGTAGCTGTCATGCATGCAACCATTCCTCAACAGGAAACCCACTCAGACTAACTGTGAACATTGTTTGTGACTGTATTTCTTCCTAAAAACTAACAATCACCATTCCTAACTCAGTCTGTTCTTCAGTGTAAAGAGAAGCACTTTTTTTCCTGGAAGTGCCTGTTTGAAAAATGTGTATTGATATAAATGCAGGTATAAAGTATGTTGTACTGTACATGCAGAAAAAGGGTTTTATTGACAATAAAACATGTTTTAATCGTGTTGCTTTGTGGGAGAGCTTTATTTGAACTTTTAGGACTTTTATAATCTGTTATTTTTTGGCTTTGTGGTTCTGCGAGGAATCTAAAGCACTATTGTGCTGAGATGCTATTTCTTTAACCCGCTGATCGAGTTGCCCAGACACTCGAGTCATGTGCTCTCTGACTTCTTGCTCTATGAGCGCCTTCAGCTCAGACGTGACACCTGAAAGTGAGAAATGAAGCAGTTCTATGCATACGTGCTTGGGCTGTATTTGACTTTAAAAGTTATGCCTGCATACACTCCACACTACCGTGATTTTTTTACCTGCTGCGGCTGTGATGGAGGTTTGCTGTGTTTCAGAAGATGTCCCGTCTTTCTTTGGAACTGCTTCCGTATCTGTCACGTTCTCAATAGCTGCTGCAATGAAAGTAATAAATATAGTTCAAGGACATCTTTGAAAAATCAAGAATTGATTTTGCAAGAGTTCGGCAATGACTGGTCAGACAGCAGAGCTGATCCAATCTCGCTCCAACTGCAATTGTGCAAAATTGGCTCAGATGTGTTGCAACTCCAAAGAGGTTGAAGCCATTTTTATACACTATATGAATCAAAGTACTGGGCCACCTTACGCAAAATAAAAAAACATGCCATGAATCTCCCAGTGCACCCTTTTTTGTACTTATGTTGATTCCAGAGGAGGTTTGGACCTCTGCAGTCAGCAGAGCACTGGCTGAGTTGCTTCCACTTTGCATTAATACCGCTCACTGTTGATAGTGGAAGACGTAGGAGGGACGAAATTTCACAACCTGACTTGTTGCAACGGTAGCATCCTATTACAGCTCCACGCTCAAATTCAGTGAACTCTTTGGAAGAACCCGTTCTTTCACAAATGTTTGGCATGGCTAAATGCTTAATGTTATGCACCTGTTGCAACGGGACTGAAAACACCTGAATTCAAAGACTAAGAGGTGTGGCACAATGCTTGTTCCCATCTGCTGTATTTGTAGATCCTTTAAGCCTTTGAAGTGCTCTTCATTTCAAGCCTTTACATCTCAGAAACTGCTTTCGCTCACTTCCAGGTAGCATGAAAAAGACTTTTTACACTACTACAATTCTGAGTTTATTACCTGACACAGAAGAATCCTCCACAGTAGGGGGTCCAGAATAGCTCAAAAATAAATCAAGTTTTACCTGTTTGAAAAATGGTGAAAAAAAGTTACCTAAAAACACAGACTTACATCAATCTCTCCTGATATGTTTTTAATGGGAGTTTTTTTTTATTTTATATATATGTAATTACATGTGTGTATTAAATATACATCAGTGGTTCTCAACTCCAGGCCTCGAGAGCCGGTGTCCTGCAGGTTTTAGATGTATCTCTGCTTCAACACACCTGAGTCAAATATAGAAGTCATTAGCAGGACTCTGGAGACCTTGACTGCATACTGAGGAGGTAATTCAGCCATTTGATTCAGG
>JASGAU010410027.1:0-26892 GCA_030220045.1 Australoheros facetus
CAGCAGGATCAAGGCCAGGCTTCTTAAGCAGTGGCTGCACTACTGCATGTTTAAAAGTAGCAGGGACCACACCTGAGGACAGACTGCTATTTATAATGGCTAGAACAGGCTGCCCTATACTAGATAAAATTTTCTTTTAAAAATCGTGGAGGGACAGGATCACGGGGGAACCTGATGGCTTATTATGGCCAACCACATCCTCTAAAAGTGAAAGAGTCACAGACTCAAACTGAGTGAAAACAGCAGAGCAAGGGACTGAAACAGAGGGGTCAGAGTCAGGAGCTGTGATAAGAGCCCTGGTACTAGCAACCTTTTTAATAAAAAAATGCAGAAAAGGTAGGAGAAAAGCACTTGTAACGATTGGCCAAGCAGAGAAATCGAGCTGGAAAGGATGTGCAGCAGGATGCCTTGTTTGGAGACTGTGGCACTGACAAAAAGACAAGAGGCCAAGCTGGAAGTGGCAGAGTTGAAGATGTTTTGACTGGGAGTGACCAGAATAGACAGGATTAGAAATGAGTATATCAGAGGGACAGCTCAGGTTGAGCAGTTTGGAGACAAATCTCAGAGGAAGTTTATGGATGTAGTAAAGGAGGACATGTAGAAGGTTGGTCTGAAAGAAGAGGATGTTAGGGATGGGGTTGGATGGAAGCAGATGATCCCCTGTGGTGACCCTTGAAGGGAGCAGTCAAAATAAGAAGTGTGATGATTTAACACTATTTCAACAGAGTGTGCAGACATTCATTTAGTTGCATTCAAGCTCTAAAACTTTCTAAAAGTTTACAGATTTGGTGGAAGCCTCTTGTGTCTCAAGCCAAGCATCAGTCTTTGAATCAATGTGAAAGTGTTTTTCTTGGCTTTAGGTTAGTCTGACAGTAAAGCATTAACAGCCCAAACAAGAGGCAAAATACTTCAGGTAGGTTCCCCAAAATGAGGTCAGGAGACTCTGAATCAAGGTGGATAAGCCTGTTTAAAATCAAAGACACAAATGATCAGTTACTAGACAACTGTTAGCAGCGACCATGTTTATACATAAAAATGGATGTGCAGACCTCTACAGGTTAGGCAGTGGCACCCTGGCTACCAATAGGTATCAGGATGAAATCCTTTGACCTGGGTTCCTCCTAGTGCACGACAATGCCTGGCCTCATGTGATGAGAGTATGCAGGCAGTTCATTTAGGATGAAGAAATTCATATCATTGATACCATTTGCCTGACCTAAATCCAATAGAACATCTCTGGGACATTGTGTTTGGGTTAATCTGATACCACCAGGTTGCACCTCAGACTGTCCAGGAGCTCATGATGCCCCGATTCAAATCTGGGAGGAGATTCCACTGGACACCATCCATTGTTTCATTATGCCCTGACATTGTCCGGCATGCATACAAGTATGTGGAGGCCAAACAATGATCAAACTTAAACTTATCATCCTTCAGTGTTCTCATTTTGAATTGATAATTCAATTCATATATTAGCAAAAGGCTACAATGAATGTGTTAAACACATTTAAGCAGCTGAACGCTCAGTTAAAAAGACTGAGTAAAATTATTAATGTGGATGTTTTATGCTCATTTCCAACTTTGTATTTCTATTCTTGGACACCACCAGAGTATCTTAGCATGATTCATGTTTTAAAATAACAATATATTTTCTTATACGCAGCCTTGGTGAAGCCCCACGTAACACTCTGTCTGAAAGAAGCTGCTTTATCTGTTTTTAAGTCTACCCTCCCTTTAAGCCAACTTTTTTTCTGATTGGTTTATTTTCTTGTGAAAGTTTGAACGGCAGATGGGTGAGGCTGCTGTGCTCACAGCCAGAGCTGTATGCCTGAGATGACCACAAGGATATCTGCTCTCGCTGACCTCATACAGATCCAAGAGAAGAAAAAAAAAAACACTCTTGTTAATTATCTTTTTTTCCGATAAAATGCATGACATATTTGATTATTGTAGTCAAACAGAAATTTGAAGCAGCTAATGCATTCAATTTGTCAAAGAGGATGAAACCACTAAATGGACTTATACTTAAATAGTGCCTTTGTACTCAATTTGAGCACTTTCTGCTATAAGTTCTATTTATGCAGTCATACACACCTTCATAGAGCACTTTTTTCTTACATTCACATACATAATCACACTGATGGGTTCAGTATGTTTCTTAGGGATACTTTGGCATTCAGACTGGAGGAGCCAGGGATCAAAACATCAACCTTCCAATTTGTAGACGACTCGCTCTATCGCCTGAGCCACAGCCACCCTTGGTCCTCGAACGCTGCACCTGGAAATGTGCGCTCTGACTGCATCTTGTTTCATTTCAACAAATTCATGAAATTCGTGTCACTTCTCAAAATGTTCCATACCTAACTGGAAAAGTTACATTGTTCCCTTCCAAGAATCAATGGACAGAAACTGTTGTTTTACCCTGCAGTATGTGGGAGTACATTCTTCATCAATGTGTTTTAACATCTTAGTTTGGATGTAAATCAGTGTGTTACAACATCAAAGTCACACAGCTGTAGACCAGCAACTCCCATGTTCAGTGAGGTAAAATTGATATATCTGGCCACTGAATTTGGTGACTTTTAAGACATAGTAACAACCATGTCCAAACATGAAATTGTAACATAAAGTATATTTTTGAAACACTGTTGTAGCATTGCTGTGTCCCTGTGTGTCTCTCTCATACTGCAGGACAGTGAACTGACTTGGGGATATAGACAGATTCTCTCACCTCTCTACAGCTTGTGCAAAGGATAGTGCAGTGAGAGAGAATCAAAAACTGGCACAGCTATTACAGAATAAACAATGTGTCTTTACTATTTAATGTAACATTAAACTATATCAATATAAACAGTAATGCCTCATCCCATATCTCATTTATTGGATACATCATACTGCCCAGTCTTAATAGTGAGAGTTCAATTCATTGCAATGTTTGGACACTGAAATGCCCTCGAGGACCCCGGGAGTGCCCAAAATCCAAATAAGTATAAACTCATAAAATATATCCACACAAAAGTTATACACAATTTTAGCACCATCCATTTGCTCCATGAAATAGTCCAGGGCGAACCAAGATGAAAGCAATATCCTTGTATGAAGGCAGGCATATCACAGGCAAAAGGAGTTAGATTTTCTCATAACTGTGAAGGTTCCCAGCAAACATGGTTGAAACCCCGACTTTGTAGAGTAGAAGTAGCATCAGAGAATCTCTAATAAAGTCAGAAATAAACATCAGGATGTTATAAAAATGAATTAAATGCATTTTTCTTTGCCTTTATAAAACAACAACAGTTAATAGGACATCAGTGTAAACACACAGAACATCTTCTGCATTTTCAGACTAGTATTACCTAACATTAAAAAAAAAAGAACAGGAAACCCCCCCTAAGCTATTTATGGTTTTGTATATATAAATTCTATTTCATTTGTGGCATGGTGAAAAAAAAACATCTTACTCTTATAACTTATAACTCAGGAAACTCTGCTCTCCTTTTTACATGCAGCTGAGCTCCTGGACAGTCTGATGGACTTGAACATAATGTCCCTTAGGAAAACGTTCAAGGTTCAAGTCACATACAAGGTGAGGTGGGCTATTCTTCTTCTCAATCTTCTTACTGAGAAACTTAAATGAATAATTTTTATCCCAATTAATAAAGTTAAAGTAGAAAATAATTCTTGAACTCAAACATTCTCTTACTAGAAAGTTATAAATTTATACCTAATGGCAGTCAGGGTGCCGTTGCCTATCCTGTAGAGGTCTGTGCGTTCCTCCATGGATATGCCTCCCTAGACTATCACTGACCCGCCACCAAACGAGTCACGCTGACCGATGTTACAGGCAGCATAATTTTTTTCCTTGGCTTCTCCAGACCCTTTCATGTCTGTCACATGTGCTCAGGGTGAACCTGCTGTCATTTGTGAAAAGCACAGGGCACCAGTGGTCGACCTGCCAATTCTGGTATTCTATGGCAAATACCAATCAGGCCACACGGTGTTGGGCAGTGAGCACAGGGCCCACTAGAGGATGCCGGGCTCATGTTACTTAACTGATCGGATCAATATCCCAGAGGTTTAACTGACTTGATGCTAAACTCTGATTAAAAAGTGTTCCTTTCATATTTTTTTTTTTTTTTTTTAAGTAGTGTATTTTTAACCATGACTAGACGTCATGAAAAGACCGCCAGCTGAAGGTTATTCAGTGTTGAAATGTTTGTGGGGTACCTTCAAACACTAAATAAGGTAGAGATCCAACCTTGTACTGGTTCCTGTACTTTAACTGTAATTCATAAAGTGTGTTTTTTTTCTGTTTTTTTTTTTTTTTTTACAGTTAATGTGTTTACATTCTGGGCCCATGCCCCTTTGAACAGAAGATGATACATGCTTGTCATGTATATTTACTCAGGCTTATAGTTTTATGCCACTGATATTTACAGCCCTGCTCACCCTGCTAACACTTTGCTTGAGCTTATTACATTACTGGTAATCCAAACCAAACATTTCTTAATGCCACTGCTTTGCATTGAAACCATGTATGTAAGAGTCAACACAGGCTTTTAGCAACCACAGGAAATCCACTCTGCAGCATTTGCCACTGCAGTTACTGCTAGTTTATCAAAACAAACAAATGAAAAAAAAAACAAGAAAGGAGTTTATTTGTTTGTTTGTTTTTTACATTCGTTTATGAGAACTAATGGAAGTAGGACGAGCAGGCATGGGGAACTTTTTGATGAAGAGTTGCTGAACACCAAGGGAATACTGTACTTTGTGTGGAAAACTCTGCATACTGCATAGATCAGATTCATGTAACTTGGCATCATCAATTAACCAATGAGAGATCGACTGCATGTGTTGTAAACATGCACCAGTGGCTCATCTGTCGTAGTAGGCCGTTAAGGAGCACTGGCCAAAATATCTTATTTTTAGGAGTGAAATTGCAACATTTCAACTTTAAAGACCGGCTTTGATTGGATTTTCTATTTTTGAACGTGTGAGAGGAATACACCCAAGCAGAATAGAAGAGCAGCAGAGCCACAGAGGTATTAAGGATCTATCATCTAAATATTATTCCGTGGGGAGTCTTTTATGGATGCTTTAAATTGGGTGATTTTATGACCGCAGCAGTCCATGTAATATAATCACATTAAACCTCCTAAAAGAACCTCCTAAATTCTCCTTATGCTCACCTGAACCAAACTGTGCCGACCAAACTAGCTGTAATTAAAACAACTCAGTAAAGTCTACCTCAAGTCCTACTAAACAACAGTTATCTGTTGACCCTTCCTTTCTCACCACAGCCTTTTGTGGTGTCGCCTGTCCTCTAGCTACATGTATAGTGTAGCTTTATATCCTGCCAGCCTATCTGGCTGCCTGAGGGCACTTAAGGTGTCTACTGCTAATTCCACCTGAGCCCTTAATTACCTCATTAATTTAGACTGACAGGGTAGGTTAAAACCCCTCTGTGATCCCCAGGCTCTATACATGGACATTAGCCACTGAATGGGAGGCCGTAACCTCAGTCTCCCTCCTTCAGACCCCTGAGTGTTTAACAAGGTTTATACCTAATCCACAATTTTATCTTTATGGATCTTGATTCTGTTTCTGTTGAACGAGTTGAAAAGCAGTGTAATTATTGATTGGCTTACAGTTAAACCAACACCATCTTGGCTACAGTGGAAAGTCTTGTCTGAAAGATGGGTTTAGGGACATTAGGCCCAAAGTGGCAGCTAAGCTAGAATAGCCCCCCTTATGAAACCATCAGTTGAGGATTTCTACTGTGGCTTTAGCTAAGCCACCTCCTATCCGGATCCTTTTTATAAAGACGGTCATTGAAGGACAGAGCGCGAGAGAGGTACAATGGCTTGAAGCCTTCTGGAGATCATATCTAGACAGAAGAGTAATAAGGAGAGGGCTAAGAGGAGGGTTATTGGTCTGGCTGGATGACACGAAGGAGGAAGAAGGGCCATCACACATGTCCAGCCTTGACTGCATGGTATTAAAGAGAGAAGGGGGGAGATGGACAGACAAAGATAGAGCGCAGACACTGAGGAGGTGATAGTGAAGAAATGGCAGAGAGGAAGATTGATGGTTGACTTGCCTCAGCTGGGTGATTTTTTTTTTTCTTCCACACGGACAGCATGCAGGAACCTCCACCTCTGTCACAGATGGTGATGGAGGAGATGACAATAAAAACAAAAATAGAATAACAAATGGAGAGATGGTTTGTGATAATGGTGATTGTGGGAGGGGAAGGAAATTGTTGAATAGAGACGAAGGAAAAGAGATTTGTTTTGATGAAAAATGAAAATTAGAAAACAACAGGTGTGAATTTAAAGGCCCGACTCTAGGTGTGTTTATAGAAGAGCGGTTGATAATTTGGTGGGTGGGCTTTGTATCATGTGCAGAATGGAGCAGGAAATGAATTATGAATAGCATAATCCCATTTGGTATCATATGGAGTTATGCAATTAGCTAATAGGTGTATGTTTTCTTGAAATATTTGTGGTGTCTAAGTGTAAATCAATTAAATGCACTCAAGCTACAAGAACCAAACAATTAATCTGACAGTTTTATTGCTACTATTATAGTTAGTGAGGGTATTAAATAAGGTTGGGCAATGGACATTGTGATCTACTCTATTTTGCAGTCATTTTAAATGTGATCTCACAGAACAGCTTCTGTCTTTAACCTGGATTTGATCAGAAACCATGAAAATTAGAGCAACTCTAATGTGAACTTGATTCCATTAAATCTCAGTATTTGTAAGGGCAGTCTGCAAAATGGTAAATTGATCAAAAACACTCACCTACATACATGCTGGCACACTGGCTCATATCATGCAGTAACGGTGAGCCCTGTCCAGCATATGTGACTAAACCAGAATGTGATGTTATAGACACTAGTGTGTATCGGTGTGGACATGATTTTGCCAAATTGCACATCACACTTGTCAAGCTTGGTGGAAAATCGGCATTGCAAACATGTTGCTTGAAATGAATTGCATCTTAATTGTTTCTTTTCAAATCTAATGACATGGCACACAGAGCCAAAATTACGAAGTGTGTCACTGTCAGAATATTTCCAGATCTAAGTGTAAAATATGTCCTATTAAATTAACATGAATATTGCACACAACACTGAACTCAACATGTTATAAACATTGCAAAAAAAAAAAAAAAGCTTATGAAGCTGTCACATAGTGTTGGTGCACTCGCAAAAACTCACTATACACTAATATTAATACATAAAGATGGACAAAGTTGGGCACACAAAACAATGAACACAATCTTTAAAACCAGAGTAGGATGCAAATTTAGCTCAAACAGTCAAATGATTTTCGTTTGCCTCTGAAATGGTTGCTTCAAAGATGGAGACCAGATCTGCAACCACTCGCAGTCAGCTACCATCTTCAAAGCAACTTTGGTGCCTCAAGATTGTGATAAAACTGCTGTAAAACGTAATCAGTTCAGTTCAGTTCAATTCAATTCAATTCAATTTTATTTATATAGCGCCAAATCACAACAAACAGTCACCTCAAGGCGCTTTGTATTGTAAGTAAAGACCATACAATAATACAGAGAAAACCCAACAGTCAAAATGACCCCCTATGAGCAATAAGATTAATAATAATTAATGATTAAATACAGAGTGAAGAATAAACAGAGTAAATAAGGTGAATGAAAAGAAACAGTGCATTATGGGAACCGCCCAGCAGCCTAGGCCTGTAGCAGCATAACTAAGGGGTGGTCCAGGGTCACCTGATCCAGCCCTAACTATAAACTTAATCATAAAGGAAAGTTTGAGGCCTAATCTTAAAAATAGAGAGGGTGTCTGTCTCCTGAATCCAAGCTGGGAGCTGGTTCCACAGAAGAGGGGCCTGAAAGCTGAAGGCTCTGCCTCCCATTCTACAATCATTCTCCAATCAGTGTGCTATCAGTTTGGAGGTGAATGGGGTGAAGTTGGTAATGACATGCAATCTGTTTGTGATAAATTGGTGAAAACTGAAAATCGGTTGCTGTCTACATGAACAGAAATTCACACTAAGTTCTTACATTCAGAGTCCAGTGAGAACCTCAGAGATTTGAAACAGAAATTCCTTCACAAATTTAAATGCAAAACGACACAGGTGCTTGGCAACTTTGCTTTTATATAGGAATGTAACCAGAATACAATGAGCTGACAACGAGCTGAGTTGAGTCTCCTATTGCAAAGCGATGTATCACAGACAAGTTGCCTGCATTTATAAATTAGACAGCAACTATTTGCAAACCTTAGTCAATTTGTCTGAGAATGACTGCAGTCAGTACAAGTCAGACTGTAATTGTTTGGAGACAGGTTGCCTTCAACCAGGAAACCTGTGCAGTTGCCTTGTGATTGAAAGTGGTTGCCCAGCGGTTGATTGCATTGCGTGTTCAACCTCTTCGCGACCAGTTGGTTGCAGTAACTACTTGCAATCAGTCTCTGACAGCAAAACAATGCAGTCATCAGTCAACCACCCATCCTAGTTGCAATGAGGTTGCTGCTCTATTTTTACCCTACTGTGACTGAGCTAAGGAAATGCATCAACCTTACACAAACACTATGAAAATTTATGAAGTATGTGTGTTTTAGCTACTGCTTTTGATTTTCCAGCATGTTTAGGTCTTCTTTCCATCTCACCTTCAACTTTCCTTTTCTTCTGACAGCCTATTTCATCAATCAACTTCAGTCTTATTGGTGGAGTAGGGGGCAGCCGTTTCATGACTTGCCTTGTGTGCACTGGCACTGCAGGCATGGTGGTGAGAGCAAGAGACTTATGCTTAATGAGGGCTCTATCAACTGAACCCTGCTTGTCATTATCATATCATCTTTATTCAAGCTGACTTTTCATAGAGGGCCAAAATGACCAGGCCACTGAGAAATGGACCAGTGGTCCCAACAGGCAGTCCGCCGCTCATCCAGTCCTACTTGATAATAATTGTTATATTCTCTTATGAGACTGTCAATGATATCTCCGCTCAAGTAGGAGACAAGCTGAAAAAAAAAAAGTTTAAGGGGACAAAACTTCATCATAACAAACCAGTGTTGTGGCAAGTCCAGGCCCATGACCGATACAATTTTACAGATAGCAGCAGAGCAGAGATGAGAAATGCATCGACTCCACATTAGCATCTGAGTTGAAGACACAGGTGGGTTTTTAACCTGTCGTTTTTCTAATTCGAAACGCGACAGGGAGTCCCGAGTCGTTTTCGCAGGCAAACAGCCTTATTACATTCACAGTGATCATTTTCTGTCCATCGGGCAGAGGTAATTAGGTTCCCTACTCACACTGTCTCGTTCAGTGTCTATAATATCTCATCAGAGAGAGTGCACTATATAGACAGTAAAATGAGGGATTATTATAGAAAATATAGCCCGTGGGTGTTCCTGCCAATGACAGCCACCATCCATGCATTCATGTGTGTTCATGAATGTGTCCTCAGAGACACAACCGACGCACTTGGAAATAGACATACAGTAAAATTACATTGTTATGTTCAAATCATATACATTTTAACTTTCTTGTGTAGTAGTACCAAATGATTAAATTCAAAGATTTGGTTTCTGAAAGGAAGGTGAAAACATCTTCATTTCAGAGCATGTTAAAAAGACATAATTGTGCCTCTGAGTGCACAAATAGTAGGGTACAAAAATAGACTTGGAAGAAAGAGCACAGCATTGTACTTGCATATGATAGAGACAAGTTTTTGTTTAGGTCATGCTTGCTGTTGTTGTGATTGTCCTTACAGCGTGTCCTCTGGTGTCAGTCAATAGTTTGGTACCTGCGGATTTGACTCCTCTCCTCTAACACATGACAAGGGACCTGCCGTGTACTCTGTCGGACTGGCTCCCTTCTCTCCTTCGCTCTCCTCCCTCTCCGCTCCCTCTTCTCTCGTCCGGGGGTTATCCGCATATGACACCTGCCAGAGCGGCAGTGTAATAGGAATCTGGCATTTCATTTCTCACCTGCAGATGCGACCTCTTCTCCTTTCTCACCTTCACACTTTAACCTTGAGTGTTTACACTCATTTGGGACCTCTGAGTATCTGCAGTCCACCCCTGAAAACACAATCCAAATGTCAGAGTAAGCCATGAAACTAGGTGAGAAAGAGAGAGAGAGAGAGACCACCAAGCAGAGGCTCATTTTTTATTAGTTTACTGTGAGGTACCGACAACAAGCTTAAAAGCGCTTTTTGTCATCCTGACTTGCCCGCGTTCCAGAAATGTCCGGGATCGGGCCACGGGGCAGAGGTGATTTTGTTGTAACTGACAGTTTCTGCAGTAGCCTTCGTCTTCTTCTTCTCTTTCCTCTTCTTCTTTTTTCAGGCTCAGTGAACTGAGAGAAAATGACATTTAATTACAGGAGAGCAGTCACGCAGTTCAGCTAATTACGATCCCGGGAGTTCAGTCATCATATCTAATTAACTTTCACTTTCATGAAAGCTTAATGCAGCACCATAGCTAGGCGCTGCATGTGCCACACTTCAGGAGTATTGACAACTCTTTGGAAATTAATTTTAAAGTATTTTTTTCTCCTCATTTCTCCATTTTTTTTTCCACCTACAAGAAAACAGTGAAGGCATTTTTTAAAAGTGTTTTGCTTACTTGTTTTACCCGTGACGCCACAGAAGAAATTCAAGATTGACCTAACCTTGCATTATGCTTAAATAGAAATGAATATAATCAATCACTTGGATGGTGGTGGCAATTCATACTCCTATTGATTGTTAAATGCACTCTGCATAGTCTGATTCACATTCATTATGACACTCTCAGAGGACAATCAATTCATTATAATGCTTGCCCTTCACCACGTTGATAGTGTGCTTACTGGGGCATAATCCTCAAAGTGCATGTGTGAATTTTTTGCATTGTAATTTTTCTAAGATCAACTTGGAGACCTACTGCTGGATGGGTTTGTGCAGTCCTTTGTTTTTACTATTTTTCCGTCATAGCTAAGCACATTGTTTTATTCCAGTCATGTGAAAAAGAAAGTTTTCACAGGATTCTCTGAAGTCCCATGAAAAACTAACTACACCCTCACTGCTTCCGTAGGAATTAAGAGTAACAGCCAGATGCTGCTTATTAAATGCAGTTGATTAACTGATCAGCAAGTGTGGCACCTCTATAAAAGCAGGAGTTTTGGCAGTTTGCTGGTCTGGAGCATTCAGGTGTGTGTTAACACAATCTTCCCGGGAATGAATGTCCCAGAGAATTTACCCCAAGGTCAGACCGTGTAATGCTCAGAGGAACTGCAATAAATCCAAGAGCTACTTCTCAGACTCTACAGGGCTCAGTCAGTGGTTTAAACTTTAAGGTTCATGACAGGACAATTAGAAAAAGACTTACCAAGTATGGCTTTTTGGATGTGTAAACATGGAACATGGAAGCACTTATGGAATAATGTCTTTTGGAAACACAAAACCAAAGTGGAGGTGTTTGGCCATCACGTGCAGTGCCATGTTTGGCAAAAAAACAAACACAGCATATCAGCACAAACACCTCATGCTGGGCACCTTACTGCCATTGAGTCAGTCATGAACTCCTCTGTGTACTAAAGTGTTCTAGAGTCAAATTTGTGGCAAACAGCTACAGCTGGGCCCAAACTGTGTCATGTAATTTGACCCCCATTTACTAATATGTGCATGGAAATTCCTACACAGTACACAAATTACTGTCAAATTTATGAAACATGCACACCAGCACATATTTTGTTCTTTCCAGTGTGTGTGCGTTAATAAATCAGAATAAATTCTGAACTAACAGGTTTCTGCATTCTGCATAGAATCTGCATACCACCCTGCCCCCGTTTCTCTATATAAGTAAACACATTTACCCCCAGGTGAAGAAAATGGTGATGATACTGCGAGAGAGAGAGACAGAAAAAAAACACTCAAGCTGGAATAACGGCGTTCTGGACTATCGTTTCCCCCTGAGACACTCACTGTGGCTCAAGGAAAAAAAAAAAGTTTGAACATCAAGGTTGATATGAAAAAAGACTAACAGAGTCTGAGAAAAAGAAGAAAACACGTGGAGGACAAGGAGAAGCTAAAATGTCAGCCTGAGATGTGAAACTCACTGCAATAAAAAAAAAAAAAATCCAGATTCTCTGTGGGACAGCGCCTGTACGTGATGACCTCCAGCAACGATAGAAGTCATTTTTAATGAAAGATAAGGTCATTTAAGATAATATTAGATGAGGAATATTGGAATATGTTTAAATTAAAAGGTTTACGTTTTACGTTTAGTAATTTGCTTTTTTGACATGCATTTATTTATTTTTATTTATTTCATTGTAATTTTGTAGCTTGGAAATTTCTAAATACTACTACTACTACTACTACTACTACTAATAATAATAATAATAATTACAGCCTGCTTCAAAAATCCAGTCACAGATTGCCGTTTGAGTCCAGCATTCATTAATCAGCATAACTACATGGTCAACTGATGAGAGCTACAGGAGCCGTGCTTGCTAACAATGATGATCAACCTATTGAAATAGACCATTAATTGTATTGATATGGCTGATTTTGTTGTCAACAGCTATCAAACAAGAATGCAAATAAAGGCCTTGTTCATGCAACATCCCAGTGGTCTCTCTCCAAACTGTGAATGTTGTTAGCGATAAAGCCAGACTAGAATAAAAGCACAGTAGCATTTTTCATATTTGAAGAATATTACTTAATTAAATAAAACAAACTCCTGTAAACTGCTTTATCAGATTCCACTAAATAAATTCTTACTCAGAGGTAAACAAAACATCCTTGCTCCAATCAGGATAAGTTAGTTTCGTTCATACAAGCTCCAAGTTTGGCATTGCCCACCTGGCCACCTGGTTTGGCTTGAATACAAAGTCCTTACAGTGAAGCACAGAAGTGAGGGCGTGAAAAGGTGCTGGATTTGGGCTTACTAAAATACTGGCAGACAAGATGACTCCCACTTTCCAGAAGCCTGGACGAAGAATATTCCAACATGATAATGAACCAAAGCACACTGTCAAAATCCCACAAGAGCTACTAAAGAAAAAAAAAAAAGGGGAAAAAAAAAACTTGACCTGGATATGGACGAGAACCCTGGTGTCCTACATGTCAGGGTGGATTTAGTCTGTCATCAAACATATTCGGTGGGCAGAGGAAAGATTAACAGAAAAAAGACTCTCAGTAATGAAAGGTGTGCTGCTTTTTAATTTAATATAAGAGCTATTGTCCAACTTAGTACTGCAATTACTGTAGGTTGGTACAGTTGAATAATCTGACATTGAAGTGATATTACACAAGGGTGTACTCACTTATGTTGTATACTGTATGTACTGGTACATTCCCACGCAATGTAACACAATGCTACGTCTACCTGAAGAGCCCCTTTTTGTATCCATTTGTGTTTGCCCTAGCCGAATGTGTATGTGTCCTCCGCTTTGTATGCTGATGCTGTTGATGGAATGTGTGTCTCTCTTTGAGACCTGAGATTGCACTGGAGCAGAAACGAGAGTGCTAATTGGTGGCTTGAAATCCCCTCAGTGTAGCCTGAGCTCTGTAAAGGTCATCTCCACTCTTAAAATGGAGTGCTCACTTGTTTTTTTATTAACCGGCCTGACAGAGTTGGCCCAGAAAATCAAATAAAAAAAAGAAGAAAAAAAATGTACAGGGGTATTGTTGCCTGTGGTGCTGTTTAAGTCACAAAGGTTAGCTTTTAGTTACTGTCCTTTTCTCTTGTTGCTTTAATAACAGTCAACAGCGACTGTTTGTTTCTCTAAGTGGCTGGAAATAACTTTCTTTTCAGAAATACACTAGAAGATATTCAAATATTTAAAGGAATATTTCGGCATTTTAGGAAATAAACTTACTCTTCTTAACAAAAGCAATTAATAGTTTACAGAAAGCATAATTAATAAATGAATAGTTAATTAAACTTACTGTTGACAATTGTGTGATTGTCTTTACTTATCATTTGTAATGCTATGATGTATTACTTTTAAATAGTTTGTGTAATAAAAATATGAATTATGTATTCTATTATGTAATGTATGAGCTAATATACGGTGACAGCAATACATTATATATTGGCACACATAATCAAGTAAATATAACAGTATAAAATGTTATGTAGTTGTTGATAATATTGGCTGATATACTAGAATGTCAGACTTTTTAATTAATAAATAAGAAAAAGCTAAGATTTCTACTTAGCTCAGCTAACAAAGGACTTCACTAATCACTGACATCAACATAGCACACTTATATGAAAAAAGTTGTTAAAAAAACAAAAAAAAACAAAACAGAAAATGTCCTGGTATTTTTCTGCCAGCTCATTATTTGTGTCTTTACAGACATTTGTGATAAATGGCACAGTAGACTATATTCTCTGTACCATTTACAGACACTTCTGGTAATCCTAAAACAGATTTAGATTACATTAGATTCACAGTATATCCTGTCCCTCATTAATAGATATTTGTATCAACTCTAAAAAAAATCATGTAACATTGTTCTGTTTTTTTTTCTTTACACTATCCATATTTTATGTACAGCTCAATAGCTGCAGAAAGAAGTCTGGCTGTATAGAAATCTGTAGGAAAATGACAATCAGCTCCCCTTGTTCTCAGTAAACACTTCCATAATAGGTTCATGGTCTTAGAAAGGACAATACAGGAGGCTATGCTTTAGGACAGGCCAACATTGTGACATTAAAGTTGCTGTCTTATAAATGACTGTTCCAAACTCTTCGAGTCAGATCCAACCTTTACTCATTATGTGCAGTTTCAAAACACAGAGAACATAAGAAAATGGGACTATACTAACCAATGGATGATGTAGCAGTGGCTATAGCAATCTAATATTCAGTCAGTGGTTCTGAGGATTGAATTTACTTTATTCATGTATAATTTTAAGTCATTTTAATTTTTGTGTTCGCCAATAAGAAGAGAAAAAAATTAAAGTGCAGAGCTCTTAGCAGGCTTATATTTTCCATTTCAGAACAGATGGTCTATTAGTTTTGCACAATTGCAGTCCTAAGCTCACAGTCTCCTGCATATAGCTTTACGTGCATCACGTTCAAACAAACACCCACTACCTAAGAGCTACTGTGTAATAATGATGACACAACCTGCCAGGCACACAGTGATCTAGCATTACACTTACCGGTGGACCTTTAATTTAAGATCCCCTCCCAACCCCCTCACACACACACACACACACACACACACACACACACACACACACACACACACACACACTCCAGAAATGTGAAAAATGTTAGTGGCTTGCCATAATGCTGCAAACATCAGCGAACTCCACAAGGAGGATTAATGCCTCGTCTGGCTTTTATTATGCTGTCCTGCTGTCCTTCGCGTGCTGCCCATTCATCCTTGTAAGGTGTCCATATCTGCTCTCAGTGAGGGCGCGGACACGTGCAGGCGTGTGTGTCTGCTCGAGTGTGTCTCTCTGTGTGTGTTTGCCTGCGCTGTGTATGCATAAAAAAGTGCTCAACTGATGCGCGTGTACAATCTCCAAAGCTTATCCCAGAGGGGGTTAAATCACTTGTCCAGTCTCGGGCTTCCCAGGGCTGTGTCTAGCTTGTCTTATCAATCTATCGACGTGGCACCTACGCTGCCAGTTGCGCTAGGTGGCCGATGCTGTGCACGGCCCTGGCCCCACCGTGGAGGAATACTAATGGGGATGCAGATAGCTTTTGGTTTGGCCACCTCAGCAGACATTGATCCCCCTGCGGACTTCTATGGTGGTGACAGATGGACTGTCACTTCTGAATGAGAGAAGACTGGGACACCTCCTCTCACATCTCTCTCAGTGGGGTTCAGTCAGTGCCTCTGTTCTGTTCGGCTTTGTGTGCGCTCCTTCATTTGTCCTTTCCTACTGCTTTTATGTCCTCATTTGCTTTCTACTTATTTCATCCTCTCCTTTCTCATTTCTACAGACTTAACAACTGAAAGGTTGAAGGTTAAATCTCTACAGCCGCCAGCTGTCACTCATAGACACAAACTCTCCGAGTCTATTTGATATGTTCCTACACAGATCAAATTTTTAAAAGTAATTTTTAGGGAACATTTTAAGATAAAAAAAAAAAAAAAAACTTGTCTGGTACTCGTCATTTAATTAAGAAAGCAAAGGAGGTCAGCTTAATTTGTACTGTTGACACTAAGTCTTCTCTCTGTCACTTGAGAAACAAAGAGAGCGACAAAGAGGTTCAGAGTGTGAGGTAGTTCATGATGAAGGCATTTATAATGCAGTGCTCAGTGTGACTGAAGGCAACCCAGTTTCACAGCAAAGAGTCAAATGTACTGAGTTCTCCCTTAAGGCTCTAAAATTGTCAGAGGCTTATTTTTATACTTCTTTTTCTATTGGTTTGCATAATTATCACGTAATTGTCTAGTTTTTTCTACTTGCACATTTTAGAAAAAACTAGACAGTCTGCCTGATGGCTCAAGAACACTAGAGTAAAAATAGGACAACCTCCTTGCAACTAGGAAAAAAAATCAGTGGTTGCCTGGTGATTGCATTGATTTTTTCCCAATTCCAAACAGTTGGTCACCCACACTTTGAGCATGCAACACCCTCAATCTCTGGGTGACGACTTTTGATTCCAGGGCGAGTGCACAGGTTGCATCCCAAAGCAACCTGTGATGCAAGCAATCTCAGTCCAAACTGTACTGACTGCAGTCACTCTTAGACTGGCAAAGATATGAAAGTAATTGCTGTCTAATGTATAAACGCAGACAATCTGAGTCTGTCTGCACCAATGAGTGCAACTCATCTGTGATGCAGCTTTTGGGCCCCAAATACAATGCAAAAGTTTCAAAGGCAACAAGATCACAAGTTCATTAATATTTGTAGATTCTTTTTTGTCTAAGTTTAAATATGAAGTTAACTTTTCACTTGTTACTTCAACATATCCACTGAATAAAGGGCTTTGGAAGAAGGGGATCCTGGCGTCCATGACTCTTTCTCACTTTATGGCCTACAGTGTACAGCTAACTCATACCTTGCATATCTTGCGTAAACATTTTTTTCACAGTGGATGTAGTCCTTGAAATTATTAGTGTCACAACTAATTAAGTAAGTAATAAAAAATTGTTTCTTATTTGAACTTTCAAGGATGATGAAAATATATCCCTGGGACAGAGTTTGACAGACAAGTAAAACCTCAGTTAAAATGAAACAAATAAATATTCACATGAAAATACCGCCACTGACATCTCAAGTGTGAATTTTATTCATAACTCACAAGTAACACCTAAACTGTCCTCTGAAAAACTTTCACTGTCTCCTCACAAATCTAACGTATCATTTGCCTCCAGATATTACTTGACTCAGTTATATGTGGTGGAACTCATAAACTCCAGCTTCATAATAAAAATAAAAGGGAGCTTAAGCATTTTTCAATCACCTGTTGAACACTTTTGGCTCTAACCCCAGCACCTCTCTTCTTCTCTCACTGCCAAATCCCACTTATCAGCCAGTGCTGCCTGAGCTGTATTGAGAAGAGCTATGCAAATGACTGGGAGGGAAAGGGCAGATCTAATCTTAAGGTTTATTCTAATTAAAAGTGATTTACTTTCCCTGCCGTTCCCTAAGAGGGAAGCTTAATGTCCTGTTCTCAAAGGAGATGGCATCCTCTAACTCAGTTATGTAGAAAAAGATGCACTTTGGTAAAGTTTTACTGTGGACTGTTTTACATACAACCTTTGGATTTCTACCTGGACAGGAGACAGAAAAGTCAAGGTTAAGGGCGACCTGATCTGTTCCACCTGCTGTTTGTACAGCATTCTGAAAATTAATAACTTTTTTTTTTTTATAAAGCCTGTCATATCTGGCAGTGTTTGCAAGCAGAATTGCGATCTGAATGCACTGTTGTGCCAAACATATTTATTCTTCCAAGATAAGCTCCATAGAGTCTCTATAAGCTTTTCTTGTTAATGCTTGTGTTTTTGTTTTGTTTTGTTTGTTTGTTTTTTATTTTATTTATTTATTTGTGTACATATACATTTAATTCCAGTTGACAGGCTGAAAAAAAACAGAAAGAAAGAAAGAAAAAAAAAGGAGAGAAAAAGGGGAGAAGACAGAAAAAGAAGACAGAGCTCCACTAAACTAACCAAAACAATTCAAATGCTGCAACTACAAAAAAAAAGAAAAAAGACAACATACCAAAACAGAACAAGCAATACCTGGAAAAATAACTATGTGGAAAAGGCACAACAAAATGAAGCATGATTGTATAAGAACAACAATTTTGTTATGCTGTGATTGCGTTAGTGTCTTTGTCATGGAATGCACTTACCAACGAGGGCAGAAAGCCGCCGCTCCACCCACAAGGAGCCAGAGGCAGGCAGAGAAGGACCCAGGAAATCCGAGCCATCCGCAGCCCATCAAGAGCCACGAAAACCCGTGGCCGCACATTCCAGCGACAAAAACATACCCACCCCAGCAGTGGGGAGAGGGAGGTCCCAGATGGAGCCCCCCCAGTTGAGGAGCAAGGGCCCCAGGGAATTCGAGGCATCCCCAGAGGCCAGCCCACCGTGCAGGCCGGCGGCAGGGCCCCAGGGCCCAGGTGCCCAAGAACCGCCCGACATACCACAGGTCCAGCCATGCACACACGTATGCACACACACCCACCCTCATATGCTCATGCGCACACACACCCACCCACATAAAATTAATAACTTAAAGAGTTTTTGCTCGTGGGCAACTATAACCTCAGACTTCCCCATTCAGTCTTTTTGAATCACTGCAATCCACCAAGTTTTCACCCGACTTTCAACTTTTTCCTGTAACTTTTCTCATTCCTCTAAAAGAGATGAGGCCGCAGAAAAAATCTTCTCAATCATGTTTTTTTTTTTTTTTAATTGAACATCAGCAGATCGGATTGAGCGCCATAATGAGAAGTGAGACTTTGCACGGTATTCATGCTCACTGAATGCCGAAATTAGATTTGGAAACTAGAGTCTTTTTAGAATCTTTTCATCCAGTATTTTCCAGGAAACTGAACTAACTTCCTGCTAATGGCAGCAACATTCACCACTTAGACACCGAATCAGCTCTAAGCACTAAACTTGACCACTGGGTGTAAAAGAAATGAAATCACTAACTAAATATCTAATATATAATCAGTATCATCAGTTGCATTTTAAATATCAAGCCTATTTGCTTTGGTGTACTTGCCTTTACACGGTGTTATGAAATTTTGGAAAAAAGTATGTTATCTTTGACATTTTTCAAATTATGTGTGTTTATGACAAACCAAAGTGTCCAAAGAGTTCATGTTTGTAGAACCAGCATAGGTTCATCCCTTGAGTTAGTTGCCTTTTTTATGCTTGAATATTTCATATGTCAGTGTTAAGTGGCCTAAGAAACAAAAAAACATACCTTCAGGAAGCTGGGAGAACTATCGCTCCAATCCACTTTAAAGTCCGGCTCCTTGGAAGCCAAACATAAAGAAATGATCTCCAGACTTTTGCACAGTACTGCATATTTTCAATAATACACTGGTTATATAATTTTTAGATTTTATTGTCTTGAAGGAACCATCCAAATAATTATGTAGTCCAACACCTCAGTGTTCCTCCACCAAACACCTCCACTGCAGCTGTCCATCTTCAAGAAAACCAGAGATAATTTTTTTTCAGGTCTTTTTTTGTTGTTGTTGTTCAACAAATACATGAATCACAAAAGAACTGATTTTCCTTGCAATCTGAAGTGAAGCTAATCCAGGTCAATAGCTGCTGCTAGACATATAAAAATAACCCAGTAATGCCTCAAACCAAATGTTCAGTTTTATATCGTTCCAAGTCAAATACCAAAAATGTCTCCAAATCAACTTCTAAAATGTCAGACTGAACTGAATTAAGTGAAACCAGCAGGAAGCATGAATGCATAAGCACATCATTGATCTATATCTGAGCGTCTGTGTCTGCGAGCAGATGTTATGATAGCTTACGTTATGCTCAGCAGCAAGTGAGCATTCATGTCAGTCATGGTCATGAGATGGTGTGATGATATCACATCATGCTGGATGACTGAGCACGCTCAGTGTGATGGCAATCAAAACTGGCATGCACTTTGAGTTTGTGTGCGTGCGCGTGTGTGTGTGTGAGAGAGATTTTGGGAGGATATAGGATATATTGTAGTACTTTAGTGTCATATTTGCATTTGTTAATACAAATTTGTGACTAATTGTTGCAGCTGCTCCGAAGTCCTGGACTCTGAAGCTATTTTTTAGCTACATGGGGTCCTGATAATTGGTTCCATCTTGATTTCCAGATTTCTCCTTTTCAGGTTCTATTTAGTCATTTCCTTGACATTACAAAAGCCAACAAATGAGAGTGTGCTTCTTATTTTGTTGTAAATATTTATGCATGCATGTTCCACCACTGCAACTAAGGTGCAACTTGCAAAAAGCAAACAAACAGAGGGTTCCTCTGTGTTACTGCTGTCAATGTAAAGTTTATAGAATAATTATGAACTTCAACTAAGTAAGTTCAGAACTTAAACATATAACCACAGTGTATTTTTAATTAAGTTAATATGTGCAGTATTATCAGTCTCTTGTTTTCCTTTTCAGACACGGGTAATCCAATCCCATTGGAGGTACTGTACAAATGGTTTAACATGCCAGAATTTTATCCCCTTTTCACTTAGTTCTGTTTGGGCAGCTGTGCCATTTAACTTCAGTATTTAGTATGAAGTAATCTTAACTTGCAACAGTGAAAATGCTGACAAAAAACAACAGCAGGTTCCTACATAAAACACTGAGAGAAGAGTCTGCTTTGATGATGCACTTTTTCTGCTCTCCTGCAGAGCATCATCTGCAGCATGTCTCGCTCTTTCACCCACATCTGTAAATCTCATGACGAGGAAGGAGGCAACCATGTTATATTTACTGAGATCAGCAGAGGACCTTCAGAGTTTGAGTTAATAAATATATGAAAATGACTTGGCTCTGTAATATGCTCTGCAGCATTTTGGACCGCAGGTTCTAACTTGTGAATGATGGAGTAAGTGATGGTCGGGTTAGGACCGATCTTTTCATCAGGATTCTGGCTGCTCCTCTCTATCAGCCCATCACCACAGCTGCACCATTACTTGCAAAGGCAACAAACCATGCGCATAATTTCATCTGAGATCCATTCATAACTGCAGGATGTGGCAGACTGTAGCAGCAAGTTAAAAGAAGAACCTGCACAACTCACCTTTGTAGGGAATTCTGATGTCAAAGATCAGACATCAGGAATATTTCTAGAATTTGTTTTTGTGAGTCTCCTGATTTTATAAGTTCAAAGAGCATGCACAAAAACCCCCCAAAAAAACAAACAAACAAAAAAAGAGCATGCACGCTCTGAATCTGGTTCACTCGGAATCTGGGTCATATCTTTTTCATGTAGTTAATGGTGGGGCTTACACTGAAACAGCAGTGCGTTCTGGTTTGATACAATGTTTGACTGGATGGGTGATTCCCCTACATAGTGTCATCTGTGCTGTCATGGGGTCACACAAGCACCTAAAGTCAATGTCAGTTTCTGATTTGACTTTAGTCTGTACTGTAGACTTCTATAAATACACAACATATCTGAAGTAACAAACAGATCTATACAGATAGAAACTATACTTCATTTTAGTGTCATTTTTTCCAATCATTGCATTAAGTTTTTAGCTATTTACAGCATTAAACTAGAATTAAACAATTTTCTCTGTTAAGCATTGCATATTTGTGAAATGATGTTACATTTGGGATTGTATTTTACAGTCTTTTTATGTAAAAAATCCCCTAAACAATTTTTCAAATTCATTCTTATTGTTTTTTGAAAATGTTATTTTACATTAGGCTTGTTAATCCATGGTCTACTTTCTGTAATTATATTGATATTTCATGTTTTAAAAAATAACAGGAAAATTCTGTAAAATTTTTAGGAAAAATTCAGTTTTTCCTATGAATTTTCCCCCTGGCAAATCGCATCCTGGCTGCAGCATACACATTCTGATAGCCCAGGCTGGACAACACAACACCACACAAATATAAAACAAGTTATGCGAGTTGTAAGGCTGATGTTATACGCACCCCGAGTCAACAGTAAGAATAAAACTGAACTGAACTGAATGGAATAGAATATTACTGTGTTAAACAAGGAAAGTAGAACAAACAATAAACAGGAAAAGTACTAGACTGTATACAAAAGATGGATGAAGCCTCTGGGTTCAAAAAGTGAAGCCAAAGCAGAAATGCCTTAAACCTTCATTTGCTCTTATGGCCAGCAGGAGGTGACTCTTCTTGTTGTGTTTTCTATGGGAAATATCACTTGGGTTCCTTGGAGACTTTCAAAACACCATTGTGGCAACATTCAAAATACTTGGTTCAAGGCCTCACAACTGGACCAATGGACCAATTGGTGATTCTCAGTGGCTATGTCCATCTTTTGTGTACTGTCTATGCTTAGACCTCAAGTTTATAAAAGATAAATAAGCCAAATCTTTTGCTTTATTTTCAAAAACAGGTCAAATATGTTCAAAACACATGTACAAACACAGTTTGTAATCCTTTTCTTTTTTTTGTTGTGGTGATGTTACTGTAATTTCTGGTATGAAGAAAATGTTGCCAACACTTTTGTTGTTTCATTAAAAAAAATTCCTCCTAACCGGGAACACTTTTTGTGTTGCAAACATTACTGATAGCATTAAAGTTTGACCTTCAAAATGGAGCTTGCTTTCAACTGGAGCCAAAATTTGCTCACAAAAGAAAGTTTTCAGAATAACTGCCATAACTGAAATTGCGCTCTAGCAGACAGAGAAATCCAGGCTCTGTGTATTACTCAGCAAAACCTGAGCTGATAATGAGCTGTTGTGATTAAAGATTTTCATATTTTGCCAATGCATCAGTTTCAGCTTTCCCTTCTCCTGAAGTGATTTTGAAGCAATGGCTTCACATATAGTTTTATATTCCAATTATAACTAATTTGACTTCATCATCATCTCCATTTATCTTTTACATAAAGTTGTCACAAACACTGTTGGACTACAATACAAGACGGAGAAATCACTACAAAAATCTTAAAGACAGTTTAAGTGTTATCTTGCAGGTTCTTGATAACTACGTTCTTGATATTTCCCTCATTGTGAAGGCTAACAGACAGAGTGAAATGTGCATATCCCGTGCAGGTCCCTCATTGACATAGGCACCATTTACTGCTGTCGGTGCCCCTCCCGCACCCTCCACCACAGCACACCCCACCACCACCACTACTTAGTGAATAAAGGTCAGGCAATCAGGCATCTGGAAGGACAGCTAATTTGTCATCCCTTGACAAACGTGTCAGCGTCCGATCTTGTCCGCAGGGCTTGATACCGCAACAAGCCGTAAAGGTTAAGAGATTCAAAGAACACCCCCCTCCTCCCCCTTCCTTTCTCGCCCTGTCTCCATCTCAACAAGCAACATGCGACAGAGCAGAAAATTCAATTTTGGATTTGATACTGTGAGGGTTATGTGGTTTCATGGCTGTAACTCTTCAGAGTCTTTAGGCATGTCGTCTGCCTTGCTCGGTTAAACTCTGGAGAAGCCCTGTAGATCGAGATGTTTTCTTCTACATCCTCTTTGCAGTATCTTAAAATGATTACTTCTTTTTATTTTCCAAACATTCAAATAACAGATGGGTGTGATCAGTTGGAAGTGAGTCACGTTTAGAGCTGAACATGATTTATGCAGACCGTAAATGAGAGAAATGGGCTCTATTGGGGTAGCTGTTGTTGGAGATTTATCTTCAAATCAACAACTGTTTATTACATTTTTAATTAAAAATGACAGCATTTTTATTTGGGTTTAAATACAATGCAGAAGCAGTCATTTGACGCAATCTGTCGATCTTTTGCGATTATAGAGGCATTACAAGTCACTTCTGTCATCCCTGAATGCATCCTAATAGCCTGTTTAGTGAGGATGTCTACAGCTGTAGATGTGTCCCCTCCCTTTGGAGTCCCAAGAGTGTAAGTGACAGAGGGTAGGAGAGAGAGAGAGAAATGAATGAGTGACTTTGATCAGGTGAGTTCACCAGACTGTGTGTGTAATGTTCAGTGTAGGATAATGGAGAGTCAGGCTGACAGCAGCATGCTAGATGCACCTAATGTACATCACTGCCAAGGCTAGCTTTAGCCTAACTGCACATTCAATAGTATTTGCATTACATATTTTGATGCATCAATGTTAGCATAGGCACCAAGCTGTGCTTGTACTGGGCTGTAAACATTCTTTCTAATGCTTTTATTTTGGGGTATTTTAACAGGTGAGTCTATGAGGACAGCCACTCTGGGAACTGAACTTGCACACTGGCTTTATTTTTCAGGATAGTCATCAAACGGAATTGAAGGTGATGGTGCTTTTTAGTTGCACCTTTTTATGTGGTTAGAGGTTGTAAGGCAGCTATATGATTGGCCACATAACAGCTACACATATACTGAGGAGTGCAGTTGGTTAAAGAGCAGTTAGTCTCAGAGCCATGCCAACAGTACAGGTCAGCTGATCGCATTGCCTGTGCTCAAAGAAAACAAGTCCTCTGGAGCTCGTAGTAGAAATCAATTTGGGAGTTACTTTGAGGTGAGTCATCTGGTACATTGGAGAGCTCAGGGTTCCTCCACCTGAGAATTTCTACTTGTTATATGCAAATGACTTCTTGAAGCATTAACCTATCACACCCTCTATAAGCATGGTGTAATTAAAAACTAACATTCTTACTCATTGTAGTTTATTCCCTGCTATGCACATCAGTGGATGGAGGCTTATTGGTTTCAGCTGTATTGTTCAACCCCAATACAGCTTAACATATATGTAATATTTACACCTTGCTTTCATCGGTCTCTTCACCTTTATTTCTCCACTCAGTTTTTTGGTTTCTCTTTAACTGCTCAATTATACCTCATCTCTTCCATCTTACATTAACTGCTTCATACTCTGCTTCTGGTACTGCTTTATCGCCTTCTTACACTCATCTCTCAGTCTTTCCTAATTCATAGCCTGTTAACTATAAAAAACTGCATCAAGCCATCCAATAAAGTCACACTATGATTTGCCCAACTGTTGTTATGCACACATGTCAAATGTGTATTTAGCAAGGGGATGTGCAAAAATACACCCATGCCTCCCTCTAAGAAGCCGAGACAAACAGATGGCACTTGTGTATCTGCTAAAATCTATACATGGCTAATACCACAGGGGTATCTCTGTTACAAGTCACTGCTATGCGCTAATGTGACGGCAGGCTTTCCTGTGCACCGAAGGAGGCAGGGAAAGGGGAGTCGGATGGAGTGCGAAAAGATGAAAAAGAGAGTGGGAGAGTTGAGAAAGCAAGCGAAGGTGGATGCCGTGCTGAGAAAGCATCACACTCATGTGTGAAGCCTAATCAAGCACAATCTGCTTCACTATGACGCAATGTGCTGACTGACTGTGTATTTTCTATTTATCTAAAATTAAAGCTGTTGCATGCTTATTGCTGAATTCCATTATGCAGTACATTGAAGGGATCCAGTGGAGTTGATGAAACGGTCCTAGAAGTGGCTCCTGGGAAGTTCTGAATCACATTTGCTTTAAATGTGCACACAAGCAAGCAAACTTCAGCACAATGTAAATACAGTCAGAATGGTGCCCCATTATGCAGTGGGATTGAGAAACAGAAAAGGAATACTGCAAAAATTCGCTGTTGGCATAGGAATTATTGACAATGGTTTCACAGTCAGACCTGCCCCTCCCCTTATCACATCCTGTTTTAAAATACCAAGATGGCACAGAGCCATCTTGGCATCTTAAGCTCTGGACAGAGCTTAAGATGCAGGTTTGGAAAGCATGATGTTAGCCCAATATTAAATTTTTTAATATGGGCACATAACTTTTCTATTGACCCCTGGTGGCTATTAAATACAATGTAGGTTTAATGGACTTCCATGTTGTCTTCATTTTTCCATCCTTTGTTATCTACTCCTGGTACTAGCTTCAGTCACTTACCTTAAAGTTTACATTAGTTTATTTAAGAACTGTACTCGCCCACTTCATGTTGTTACAAATCAACATATTTCATTCACATTGCATGGTCTCTGCTGCATTGATGCTAATCTCTTCCTGTGTGTATGCATGTTATCATTTGGGTGAGGTTTTCTTTCTCTGATAGAAAGGTGTCAGAATGGGCTGCATAGTTACAGACCAGACAGGGTGCCCATGCTGACCCCTGTCCACCAGTGAAAGTGACAACAATGGGCATGCGAGTATCAGAATGGGACCACAGAGCAATGGTATAAGGTGGCCTGGTCTAGTAAAACACGTTTTCTTTTACATCACATAGATGGTCGGCTGCATGTATGTCGCTTACCTGGGGAACACCTGGCACCAGGATGCACTATGGGAAAAGGGCAATCCAATCAAACATCTGTGGGATATGCTGGACAAGTCTGATCCATGGAGGCCCCACGTCACAGCTTACAGGACTTAAAGGATCTGTTGATAACATCTTGGTGCAGATACCGCAGCACACCTTCAGGGGTCTAGGGGAGTCCATGCCTCAATGGGTCAGGGCTGCTTTGGCAACAAAAAGGGGACCAGCACTATATTAGGCATATAACCATAATGTTATGCCTGATTGGTGCATATCAGATATTATGATGTCATCATGTGATCTAGTAATGTGCTAAAATTACCTGTTTTTAACATGTTAGCATAGAATTTATTTACATTAAAAAGGCATTCTATTGTTTAATTTTGTAACAGCAACTTCTCATTTATATCCAAAAAAGGCACTTACAGTGGTGTGAAAAAGTGTTTGCCCCCTTCCTCATTTCCTGTTTTTTTGCATGTTTGTCACACTTACGTGTTTCGGAACATCAAACCAATTTA